>PVJX010000014.1:54951-178956 GCA_004027295.1 Dolichotis patagonum | reverse complement strand
AAGACAATCCTGACCTGTACTCAAACTGTGGATATCAGCTACTAGAAAATTAAGATGCTTCTGGTCCTTGAAGTGCAATGTGATGTATGTAATATTACTGAGCGCAAAGTTTCCCTTCCTTGTCTTGTGTATCCAGAGGATAAGATTCCCAAGCCAGACCTAATTAAAGTCACTACCAGGCTATTTCCACCTCTGATTTTGTTACAGCTCCTTGAAAGCAACCTCTTTTGTAGGAGGTGTTTGGAGAATTCATTCCTACTATTGTCCATGTGTTCTCTGCTCTTAGTGATCTCAAACAGCTCATACAAGATCTGGAAAAGTTTTCATATAATCCTGATAAAAACATTAAGATCATTAGGAGTTTTACTTTCATGTAGGAACTGGACTGGAAAGAAGTAAGATTGCTCCTTAATCAAACATTTACTTCTAGTGAAAAACAAGTAGCATTATAAATTATTACAGTTGAAGATTGTCTTGGTTACCTTCTCACTGCTGAGAAAAAATACCCAAGATCCACAAGTTAAAGGAGGAAAAGTTCCCTTTATTTTAGCTCACAGTTTGTAGAGGTTTCAGTCCATAGTCAACTGGCACCAAGGCAATGCAGCATGGCAGCAGAGAAACAGTCCATGGTAGGGCAGACATAAAGGAGCAAATAACAAGAGACAAGTCTGTCTTCTTTCTCTCTATTTATAGTCCACCCAGGGTGGGGGTTTCCCCTTCAGTAAATCCATCCAGAACATCTATGAAATAATTTAGTTATCCTATACCCTTAGTCTATGTTCATAACTCTAGATCTAGCCACCTCCAAAAAACCACACCAATGAGCACATGAGGTTTGGGGGGACATTTAGGCACAAGTCATAACAAAGATAAATATCATATTGTTCATTTTAAGAGACCAGAAGACAGACAGCAAGGAAAATGGACAACTTTTACTGGAGGCTGGCACTCCCTAGTGGCCCACTAACCAGAAGGGAGATTGGAATAGGAAATATTTTAAAACTGTACTCTTGAAGGCCTAAGAAAGATGGTAACTAAGCCCTTACATTGTTTTAAATTGTTAGCTACTAGTTAAGAAAAAGAGATCATTCTTAGATCATTTACAATAGGCCTTGGTAAAGTGTGTGTCCCTGACTCCTGATTCAATGGAACAGATTATTCTTAAAGAAAAGTTTGTTACACAGTCTGCCCCAGCTACTAGGAGAAAGCTACAAGAGATGGCTTTTGCTCTGAATAGCTCACTCAGTGTTCTAAGTGAGGGCTCCTGCCTCAGTGTGTTGTAATCAAGACTGGGAAGAGGTCAAGGAGAGAAAACAAAGAGACAAAGAAAAAAGCAGTTGCCTTAGGGTTGCTGCCTTAAGAAGAGTAAACTCCGAGTCTGATTCTCAAGACACCAAGCTCAATGACTAAACCCACTTGCTACAGCTGTGGAAAACCAGGCCATTCTAATAGGATTGAGAGAACTGTCACAAGAGGCCCTCTGAGGCCCTGAATGCAATAATGACCAAGGTCCTAGGAATCAATCTCATTTTACCATAGTACTGAAGGACCTTGGGGCACTCTATCTTTTCCCTCTGGCTAGACTGTCATTTCCACAAAGAAGGCCTAGGTCAACCTGACTATAGAGGGAAAAAGACACCATGCTATAGCTGGACAATGGAGCTGGCCCTTTGGTCCTTCTTTTCAACTCCAGCCTTCCTGCTCATCTCATACATCAGTGAAACTGTTGGTGCACAGTTATGATGAGGAAACACGTTCATGAGATGGTAAACTTCTAGATATTTCATGATCAATTAGGGACCTCTGACCAAGTTACTGTTCTGCTGCTTCTACTAAATTCAACTGACCCTGACAGTGTCCACAGTCCAGCTGCAGATGAGCACTTAAGTGAGAGTAGTTGTCTTAAGGTACCCTGGGCTGATTCGTGCCCATTCTGTAAAGGTCCTCTCTCCACCTTTCCATATTATGGTAATGCCCTTAACTGTGCTCATTCTGTAAGAGCCCCCTCCCCTGGTTCCTGGAGTGTTTGAAGACTAGGCTGTCTGTCAATATATGATTCAATGTATGTAACCAATCATGTAACATTTTGTCACTGGCTTTGTACCTCCTACTGCCAATTCTATGTAGACTAAACTCCTTCCTGACTCAGGACATTTGCTTTGGAGGAATTATCCCTGCAACAGTCCACTGCCTTCTTATCTCCTTGGTGCAAAGAGTCTTCCTTTTGGTTTGCTTTGATTTGGCTTGCTTTGAGAAATTTCCTACAACCAAAGGAGTCACTGGGCAGGAGGTAGTATACTATTTATCATAATCTTTACATTGCATTTGGGATGGCTTTCTCTTTTCTCATTCCTTTTTAATCATACCTGAAAGTCCAGTTCCCTTAGGGGAGAGATATCTTATCTTGTTCCAAAGCTATAATATATGTGCAGCCAGATTAGATATGTTGCCTCCTCTTGTGGAGACAAAACTAAATCCTAAATCATAGACAACTGAAGATAAAATTGAGAGACCAGTAAGAGCTACCCTGGTGTAAGTATTTCTTAAATACCCCACTACTTTTCCTCACCACAGACAATATCCTCTAAAACCTGAGGTTACAAAAGGATTATTGCCTATAATTGACAATTAAAGGCTGCAGGTTTATTTATACCTTGGAACAGCCCTTGCAACACTACAATCTTTGCATTCCAGAACCCAATGAAGAATGAAAGTTGATACCAGATCTTAGATTGGTAAATGAGGCTGGAAGGTAGTGCTCTACCCAACTGGTGGTACCTAACGTTTACACTTGCTTTCTCAGATTTCTGAAAATGCTAGCTTGTTTTCAGCTTTAAATTTAAAAGATACTTTTTTATTTCTTTACATCTATATTCCCAGTTTCTTTTTGTCTTTGAACATATTCATGACCATACTTCTCAACTGATTTGGACTGTGCTGTCAGGGAGAGCTTTTCCATGACTTAGCCAGTTTCAGATTTTCCCAAGTCCCAATCCTGCAATATGTGGCTGACTTTTCAAGCAGACAGATTATAAAGTCTGTCAATCTAAGTTACAACTTTGTAGGCTTCAGGTGAAATATTTGAGCGTTATCATATCTAAGGGAACTGGAGACTCAGAAAAGAAAGAATTAAACTGATACATTCCTTCTTACAGTCCAACACTGATATGTTCCTTCTTGCAGCCCAATGCTGTAAAACAACTAAATGATTCTTTAAAATCATAGGTTTTACTGCCTCTGGATAGCAGGGTAGGTGAAATTGCACGACCTCTCTACCAACTTACAAAGGAAGCCCAAAAGGCGGATACTCATGTTTCAACTTGGAAACTCATTTTGAAAACTGTGTTTCTGAACTTTAAGGACCTTTATATGCCCAAGCACTGAGTTTCCTGAAAGGATATCATTTCAACCCATATGTTGATGAAAGGCTGGTCATGACCTTGGGAGTGTTCATACAAGATCAGGACCTGTCCTATAACTTGTAGGGTATTTGAGTCATAAATTAGACATAGTATCAAAGGGGTGGACTTTGTCTGTTGGACTGTGACTGCCATGGCTCTTTTGGTGCCAGAGACATCCAAATTGACCTTAGGCAAAGATATCACTGTATATATACCTCACAATGTGGCAAGATTTCTTTCCTCCAAGGAGCCATTGCTATCAGACAAATGATTTCTCAAATAACAGTTTCCAGAAGGACCAGAGCCACCCAAATAAAGACATGCCCTTCCTTGAACCCTGCTATATTTCTACCAAAAAGGAGAGTGAGGCTGAGAGACATGACTGCCAACATGTTCTTCCCCATATGTATGAAACCAGAGATTTGTTATATAGACCCCTTACTGAACCTGATTTGATGCTGTTTCATGATGACTGTTCCTTCATGGAAATTAGTGGGGGGAGGCAGAATATGCTGTTGTGCGTAGACATAGAAAAGTTTTTCACCGGCCCGTTGGACTAGTTCCTAAATGGCAGCTCAATCAAATTAGACTCAAATATTCTCAGTCAGAAATTAAATGGGCTCTCTCCTGTGAATGTCAAATCCTTGCATCAGATTAGTTATAGTCATATGATGGTACATTTTTCTTTCCTGGTGCTAATCAATGGAAAATTATTAAGTCATTATATCAAAGCTTTCATTTAGGCAGAGATAAGACTCACCAGATAGGAAAGGGACTCTCTCAGACAATACAAGATAGTTAAGACTTGTGAGCTCTACCAATAGAAAAATTCTTTTAACTAGATCATAGCTTATCCAAGTGTATGGATACAAAAGAAGTATCCTGGAGAAAATAGGAAGCTTGATTTTGCTCATATGCCAAGAAATAAAGGAATCTATTAGCTAGCTACTGCTCTGGGCAGATACTTTTACTAATTGGTTAAGACCTTCCCTTGTGGAACAGAAAAAGCACAAGCGGTAGTAAAAGTTTTAGTCTCAGAAATCATCCTATGATTTCCTAAGAGTGTACAGAGTGATAATGGGCCTTCTTTTACAGTGATAGCCATACAGAGTGGCAGGCACTGGGCATTCACCGTCACCTTTATTATGCCTGGAGACCACCATTATCAGGAAGGTTTAAAAAAATGAATGAGTCTATAAAGAGATACCCTATTAAAAGACCCCAGGAAACTCACTTGCAGTGGCTGAATTTATTAGCATTAGCTATTATTAAAATAAGAAATGTACCTCAGATTCTAGGCCTCAGGCCTTTTGACATGCTTTATGGGCTCTCTTTTCTCAATTTTTTTTTTCAATAGGGGACTAATGACTTGTTAAAAGATATCACTTCACTGGTTAAATTCCAACAGACTCTTTAACAACTAATGGAATCTCAGCCTAAAAAAGGGAAATTCCATATGCTACCCTAGAGATTTAGTACTGGTTAAGTATCTTCCCTCAATGTCTCCTTCCCTAAGACCAATTTAGGAAGGACCGTACATTGTGTTCCTGTCAACTCCATCATCTGTCAAGGCTGTAGGCCTGGACTTCTGGGTACACCATACTGAGCTCAAGACTTGAAAACCAGAGACCATTCATGAGTGTGAATAACTGCAGCCTTTTGGGGGCTGCAGGGGACTGGCAAGGAGAGACTACTCTGGAGATCACGCTGATGGCACAGATCCGATTTTATTAAGGAAGTACAGGAGTATATATAGGCTGAAGAGGAAAGGTGGAAGTGAGCTCAGAGGAAGGGTGGGATTGAGCTTCAGGAAGGGTAGAAGTAGGCTTAGGGAAGGTGGGGATGCACTGCGGGGTGGGCTCCGAGCGGGGTGGCCCTGGCAGGGAGGCTCTACTCAGTGTGCTGAGGAACGGGGAGTCTGAGTGTGCTCAGACTCTCTCTTCTTCCAGGGCGGCCAGCCAGACCTCAGGACCTCGACCTCCCACAAATAACAACTTGAATACACCTGTGAACATATAGAAAACCTAAAATTCTTGTTCAAAATGAAAACAAAATCTAAAATAAGTAATCTAAGATGTTACCCTTTGTCTAGAGTGAACACAGAAATATGCAGAGTCATTAAAACAAACATCTTGCTGAACATGTGACTTGTTCTACTGACTGAGTACATCAGAACAATATGGTGGGTATCCTTATTTCAAGGAGATGATTAGAATAAGTTACAAGACTACATGCATGAGACATGAGAAAGCTCAGAATTTCATAGTATAGCTCACCATTACAAGGTAATCAAGTGTCATAAATTTCATTTTTCATGACCCTGGACATAATTAGATTATTTAAAATAATGCCTCTGAAGCCTCTCTATGGGATCTGGAAGAATCCCTATTTAGTAAGAGTCAGGAACCTGTATTGAGAGTCAACAATCATAAATATAAAGATGGTTACTTTCAGATATGGGATGTTTACATCTGGTTAACTCCCACTGCAGGATTTCTTAGCAGAAAAGTTCCTGATGTTGGGAGCAAAGAAACCAATTCTACTGTCATTGTTTAGGTCTACTAAATACTCAGGTAGATAACTCCTAAACAATGTGTAAATACAATACCTTTACAAGTGCAGGACTTGTTTGCAACAGACTGGTTATATCACTCTTGAATGAGATGGGGAGCCCCCAGTAGCACTTACTGGTCCTGCAGAACCAATCTGTGGTCTGATCTACCTCTTAGTCAGATAGGGAAGTACATACTGGAATTTTATGGCTATAAGGGAGGAGGTTCAAATATTGATCACTTTTTGATCCATCTACAATATCAGTGGTCAAAGAATGTGTTTCACTGCTATGTTCATTTGGCTATCATTGCCCTTTCTCTTGGACTAAAGGATATCATGCAACACACTGAGACCTTGACCAACGATATTCAATGGGCCTCAAATGATATCTTGACCGGGGTCTGTCTTCTAAATGAAGAATTCTGAATGAAGCAATCTATCCTCAAAATCAAATGGCCTTAAACATCTTTGACAGCAGCACAAGGGAGAAACCTGTACAATTATAACTGAATGTTGTGTGTAAATTCCTGGTCCTTCTGCTAATATCTCAGTGGCTATTCAAGATGTTCAATAACAAGCTAATGTCACATCAGACCATGAAACCCCTGGGCCTTCTCCTTAACCTCGTTGTGAGAGGCCATCATTGGTTTTTCCTGGTGGAACTATTTGTTAGCCATATTAGTAATAGTCTCGTTGATCTAATTGTTTGTTTTATACGTAACTAATTGTTTTTTTTCTCATCTAGATTTAAAACTATACACTTACCCAAGATGAGCATGCTTAACATCTGTTGAGGGTCTCAACATAGACCGTATGAGCAGTATTTCTATCAACCAAAACTACAACTCCCTCCGGCTGGAAGTAGCTAAAGCAGTCTTTGGTTATTGCTCCCTAATGGCAGTTAGCGTTACCTTTGCAGAGGGAAGATTATTACAGATAACTAAACAGAGATAGACCTTCAAGTGAGTCAGTGAAGATGATGACAGTTCAAAACTGATTAGAGGTGCATCTGAAGAAGGCTAGCCTCAAGATAAACACAATGGCCACACTTGCATGCCTCTCTGAGGAATAAACAGCAACTTGAGAGTATACTGCAGCTAGAACTACCTGTTCAATTAAGTCCAGAAAGGCATTAGACATCTAGGTGCATGACCAGAACCATTTGGACCCACCCCTTCCCTAAAGTTTTGTTCTTACCATGTTAGAAGTTACAGATAAACCACAATTAATGATGCTAGTCATATACCCATGACTTACTTTACTATTGAATCATTATTAGCTAAGTGGCTATATTTGTAATATTGTTTTTTGATTGTAGTTTGATTCACATTGTATTCACATTGTAAATTTTCTGTCTAAAACATTCTGGGAGAAGTAGCTTCTGTGACAACCCCTTTTGGGAGGCCTCCTGTCCCTCTCAGGGGTTTTATCATGATAAACCTTTCCTACTTGTAGCTTCCACTGACCTTTGGAATTTATTCTTCAGTATTTAGGGTATACAAACTCAGCACATCTGACATTTAGCAGGTTTGGAATTATTTTTTCCCATCACAATGTTATCTATGCATAAGTCACATATTCAGGTTTTAGACACTTTAAATCATTAACAAAAATAACTGGCTTCTTAAATACTTTCAAACATGACTTGTACTGGGAATTGAACCCAGGGCCTTTACAGTGAAGTGCACCCTCTAAACCCCAGCCCATTTTTAGACAAGATCTCCCTTCACCTAGACTGGGCATGAACTTGAAAGTCTCCTTTAGCTTTACAGAGGACTAATATTATGGATGTGTCCACAACACCTGTCTGCATATTCATTTTTAACAAGATGTTTATTTGTGGAAAGAATTTAATAATAGTGAGACTAGCTTGCATGGCAGAATAAAACTTTAGAAGTTAGGTTTCTTATTACAGATAAGCAATTTACCCAAACTCTCCCTTGCAGAGTACGTAAAAAATACCTCCTACTTACCTCAACCCATATTCTGAAGTAATAGAACATGAAGATTCTGGCCCCAGCAGATTGGGGCCCAGTTTCTTGTCGACAAGAAAGGAAGAGGGGGTATTAGATGGCTAGAAGTCATAAAACAAGCTTAGAGATGTGTATTACTCATGTTAATCTCTCTTCTCTTTGTTCTTTATAATAAAGAACATTATGTGATATGATTTTAGGCAAATAATTATCTCCTCAGAATTAACTTTTAATAAAGCCTTCTATTTTTCTACAACATAAATGAGCTCCCTTGATTTGGTTGGTGGTGAGCATATAAATCAGAATGACTGCTATCAAGAAAAATTTTCTAAGGTCTCTTTTGAAAATATAGTTTTAAAAATCATCTTTTAGAAATATATCCCCACTCCCAAAACTGAAAAAGTCAGTTTATACCATAAACTCTATGACTTAGTTGAAAGAACCCCACAATCACTCACATTGCAAATTCACTTTCACAGATTTACCAAATTAAGTTAATTCCCTTTGAAAGTTTCAGCAGCTTTCCACTCACCCTCATGCACTAACAAGCTTAGTTTCCCTAAAGCGCTCTGGATTATTCTTCCCATATCTTAAGATAACTTATTTCTTCAAAATTTACTTCCTCAGATAGGTTCCTCTGTCTAAAACATTTTCATACACATATGAGAGAGTCTTTCTGTTTCTAACATTTCTTTTAACACAAAGTCTTCCAGTTCTGTTGCTGGCTAGCATGGGTCCTTGCTTTACCAGAAATTGAAATTAAAACCCAAGCATAAACTTATGGGAAAAAGAGCTTAAATTGAACGTTAATGATAAGTTATTTTGGCTATACTTTATTTGAAGTTTCCACTATCTGGAGACTGGGATAAGAAAAACAAAGGCCCCCTGAGGCTGCACTGCAAAATCCAAAACGAGGACACATTTCTGCCAAATTCTCCTACAAGACCTTCAGAAAACTATCTTCACCTGGAAATCACTGAAGGTTCGTGCATACTGAAAGGCAGCATCACACACATCCAATTATAACAAAGCAAATTGCAGGATAAGATACATGTAGTAGACACAGGTGATATGACTCAGCACCATATCCACATTGTCAGTCATGGTCTGGAACCCCTGTTAAGAGACTCCAGAAGACCCAGCACAACATTTCAAATTCCTAAACCCAATGATTTTAGTGCTCATTCCATTTCTCTTTCCCTGGTGCAAATCTTCTACTGTGTACATACTGTCCCCTGATGGTGGTACTTTTCTACAAAATTTGTCAGGTTCCACATGTTACAAGGCTCCATGATCTGATTTGACATGGAATGATTCTTTTACCTTCTTCTCCTCTGCAGATAAGATGTCCTTTATAACCTCTTTCTGTTAGGAGAGGATCACCTATAGTCCCACAGAGGTGGAAGGAAGAGAGAGAAAGAATGAGGGAGACCATTAAGTCATGTGATGTTCTTGTATTGCAAGACATTTTTTGCTTATCAAATTAAAATTTATTAGAAATATTTTCTCATCTTGTGCACCACTCACAGAAAATTTACTGACATTCCAAGGTTTTACTATATATCGAGTTTCACTTCCTCCTCTTAGGTTCTTCTAATCCTTTCAGATAAAGTCAATTCCTGGCTAAAGTTGTTTCAGGCAATACAACTCTGAGAAAAAAAATTCTTCTAAATAAACTGTTCTTCAGAGACTCCTAGATTTTGGAAGCTGGAGCTAAGAATCCAACAGATGTCTCAGTAGTAGTCACAGAAAACCAGTGAGTTGTTAGTTGGGCTATTCTACCTTGTAGATGAAGCTCCCACTTGGAAAACAAGAATCCATTACATAGATTTCAGGTTATTTTCCCAAAGAGAAAGTCAGAAGTGATCTTAGGTTGCCAAATGGGCAATTTATGGCAATTTTAACAACTTCTGCGAGGGATGATTAATGATTATTGTGTTGCTAGCAAATTTTCCTTATCTTCTTTGTTTTTGTTGCTATTATAAGATGATTGTGACTTGGTGGGAGATGGCAGGATCTAGTTTACAGATTGGAGACTTTGTTATATTTGAGGTTTGGACCCTTAGGTTTATGGACAGGAGTAAGCAGTGTATTAAGCCTTTATATTTAATGTTTCCCCCAAACTCTCAGGCACTCATAGGTGGGGCTTTTCAGAGTTGGCTAAATCCAGGATGTGTGATGCTGGAATTGTGTGCGGTACTAATTTAATGTTGGTTTAGTATAGTTCTGAGCATGGATAGTGGGAAGGCCCACCGTATGGTGGTTGGCACCACCCAAGAGGCTTTGTAAACTGGATAGTATAAAAGGGAAAGGGAAGTTTGCTTCTTCTCTGCTGCTTTCTGCCTGACCTCCATAGGCTTCTCCTCTGCAATGGTACCCTGCCTGGGAGCCAGCCAACTATAGAACAAAATCTCTACTAACTTGCTGGTGTATTTTGTCTCAGCAACAAGAAAAGCGGCTAAGAAACCATGACTTTGAATCTTTGTGAGTTGGAAAGTCCTTTCCCAATAGGTGATAGTTTAAAAAAATAATAAGCAGATCCAACTTGTTGATTCTTTAAAGTACTTCCTGTGCAGTTTGGTTTTTGTTCATGAACTCTGTCTACCCTTATACCCTCGAGATTTCTGCCTACTTTGTCTTCCAGTAGGTTTAGTGTTTCTGTCATAATATTTAAATCTTTGATCCATTTTGACTTTAGTTTAACACATGATGATAGGTATGGGTCTAGTTTAAGTCTTTGGCATGTAGAAAGCCAGTTTTTCCAACACCACTTATTAAATAGGCTGTTTTTCTTCCAGTGACCCCTTTGTCAAAGATAAGGTGTTTGTAGTTGTGTCTATATCTTTTGTATTGTTCAGTTGATCCTCAGGTCTCTCTGTCTCTCTCTCTCTTTTTATCCAGTACCATGCTGATTTTATTATAGCAACTTTCTAGTGTAAGTTCAAGTCTGGGATTGTGATGCCTCCTGCTTTTCCTTTGTTGTGCAGGATTGCCTTTGTTATTCTAGGTCTCTTATGGTTCCATATGGATTTTCGGAGTGTTTTCTCAAGATCTGTGAGGTATGCTAATGGGTATGTTGATCAGGATTGCATTAAATCTGTATAACAGTCCTAGGAGTATGGCCATTTTCACAGTGTTGGATCTTCCCATCAATGAGCAAGTGATATCTTTCTATTTCCTGATAGCCTCTTCAATATCATTTTTCAGACTACTTTAATTTTCAATATATTGATCCTTTACTTCCTTTGTTAGATTCCTTGCTAAGTATTTCATTTTTTTGATGTTATTGTGAAAGGTGTGGTTTCTCTAATTTCTCTCAGTGAGTTTGTTGTTTGTATATAGAAATACTATTGAATTTTGTATGTCAATTTTTTACCTCAATATGCTGCTGAATTTACTTATTAACTCTAGAAATCTGTTTGTGGAGTTTTGGGGTTATTCTGTGTAGAGTATCATGTCATCTGTGAATAATAATAATTTATTGAATAATAATTTAATTTAATTTAAACTGTAAATTTAATTTAATTTAATTTAATAATTTATTTAATAATATTAATTTTTCTTTTCCTATGTTATTCCTTTTATTTCTCTCTTGTCTAAGTGCTCTGGCTAATATTTCCAGAACTGGATAATATAGTAATGGTGATAGTGAACAATCTTGGCTTGTTTCTTTTTTTAATTTTATTTTTAAAGAGGGTAAAATTAAACATAAAACAACATAACAATGTAAGACACACAGATTTCAAAGCAAGACAACTGGATATCTTCACTGTCTATCATATTGTCTCTTGTTTTCTTCCAAATAGTTGTCCATATCTTCACATACAATGAATTCATACGAAACAAAATAGTATAAAACTGATCAAAACAGGATGATGAAGACATTTTAGGTCTTCAAGACAGGACAATAGGGAAGTCAACATTGGTTGCCATAATATCTCTCATTCTCTTCAAAATAGCTGCCCATACCTTCATGTATGTTGAAATGAAACAAAACAAAACAGACTAAAATCACTCTGAACAAAGAATAATAGTAATGTTGGATTTCACATCATGATGCTATGGATTCAGCACTGAGTACCTTAGTATTTCTTTTTCTTCAAAGTAGCTATTCATTTCATCGTGCATTATATAATTGATTCTCATAAACTTTTTCAAAGTTCTATGCATGCATGAGTCTCTACCTGTATACCTATCCTTTCTGTATTAGAGGGGAAAACAAAATAAAACAAGACAAAACAAAACAAATTTCTAGAAAAACATGAAATGAAAAAGACATATAAACAACAGTAGCAAAGAATCCAGGACACTGACAATATAGGCCTTCAAAACAAGATGGAATGAGCATAACTAGGGTTGTTATTTTACATAATGATCTTGAAGAGTTCCTCAGATCACCATACAATAGTATGCACAATTGTTCCAATCCTACTAATGTTAACTATTTTGTTCTAAGAACTTAGAGTTTGTAGCACAATCATCTTACCTATCCTAAGTGTGTTTATATAATTTTAGATATTTTTTCTTTTCCCTTCCTTTCTCTTTTTCCTCATTTTCCTGAGATATTATTTTTTCCACTATATTTTTCCAGATTCTTATCCTTTCACTGTAATTATTGAGTTTTTTGTATCTTATGTACTCTTACCATTTCTTACACTAGGGAGACTATACAGTATTTACACATGTGAGTTTGATTTATTTCACTTATGAGTATGATCTCGAGTGGTATCCATTTACTTATAAATAGCTCAATGTGGTCATCTATAGCAGAGTAGTACTCTATTGTATAAAAATACCATATCTTTTCTATCCATCCTTCAGTTGATGAGAATTTAGGTAGTTTCCAAGATCTGGCTATTATGAATTGTGCTGCTGTAAACATGGATGCACATATAGCACTGTGGTATGATGTTTTCTGTTCTTATGGGAATATGCCCATAAGTGGAATACCTGGGTCAAATGGGATCTCCAATCCGAGCTTTTTGAGGAATTCCAGACTTCCCTCCACAGTGGTTGCACCAGTCTACACTCTCACCAACAGTGTAGAAGAGTTCCTTTTTCCCTAAAGCCTCTCCAACATTTGTTGTTGGTAGTTTTCTTTATCCTGGCCATTCTTTATGAAGAGAGATGGAGCCTCAGTGTGGTTTTAATTTTCATTTCTCTAATGACCAATGATGCTGAACATTTTTCCATGTATTTATTTGCCATTTGTATTTCTTCATCTGATAGCTCTGTATTCATCTCAGATTCCCATTTTTGGATTGGGTCTTTGAATTTGGGGGATCTGATTTTTTTAATTCTTTATATGTTCTGGACAGACATCCTTTGTCTGAGGAACCATTCACTAAGTTTTTTTTCCCAATTTATGGGTTTTCTTTTCACTATGCTGGAGATTTCTTTAGACATGCAAAAACTCTTTAATAGGATGTAATCCCAGTTATTGATTCTGTGAAGTATTTATAATGCAGTTTGATTCCTGTTCATGAATTCTCTACCTACCCCTATGTCTTCAAGATTTCTACTTAATTTGTTTTCCAAAAAACTTAGTATTTCTGTTTTAATATTTAGATCTTTGATCCATTTAGACTTTAGTTTAGTACATGGTGATAGGCATGGGTCTAGTTTTAGTTTTCGGCATATAGAGAGCCAATTTTTCCAGCACCATTTATTGAAGAGACTATCTTTCTTCCAGTGGATGTGTTTGACCCCTTTATCAAAGATAAGCTGGCTGAGTGTGTTTGTAGTTGTAGGTGTACTTCTAATCTATTCCATTGATCTTCAAGTCTGTTGTTATTCCAGTACCATGCTGATTTTATTACAGTAGCTTTGTAGTATAACTTCAAGTCAGGGATTGTGATACCTCTTGCCTTGCCTTTGTTGCTTAGAATTGCCTTTGGTATTCTAGGTCTCTTCTGGTTCCAGATGAATTTTAGGAGTGATTTTTCTAGATCTGTTAGGTAGGCTGGTGGCATTTTGATTGGACCCTACAAACATTTGTTGCCCTCTCAGCTAGGATAAGAAATGCTATGACCAGCCTTAGCAGGTGTAGATGAACAATAAGTCTGTCTGTATATATCTAAATGGGTTGAAGTCAGGGCCAGTGATGCAAATCCTGAAGCCTGAGCTAACTTCAGGGATACAGGTGCCAGCACTGTGTCTTGAGCTTTCAAAACATATAGTGGAAAGAGATCTAGCTCCAATTCTTCCAGGAATATCAGGTAGAGTTTTTCTGGCTGGGGTTGATGTTTCAATCAGATCCCTAGTGGGGGGATTAGGGGGCCAGGTTTGGTGTCATTGGTGGCAGGTTTTCAAACAGCAGTAGAAAGCAGTAACAAAAGAGCTTTGGCCAAAATAATTTTGTCCATGGTGACTACAGCATATTGAGCCTATCAGACTCCATTCCTAACAGCTACTTCCATCAATAAACAGAGTGTACTCAATGTCTGTCAAGGGGTCCAGTTTTAGGTCCAGCACAGCATGTGACAGTTGAACAATTAATCTTGCATTAAGGTGAGCTTGTTACCTTCTTTGATCAGAAGGACAGTGCCTATTAGGTTTAGAAAGCAGAGAGGCAGTCCTGAGTGACTGGATCCAAGTATTTGCACAGGTAGGCTACAGCCTGAGTAAGCTGATAGCCTGAGTAAGCATTATTGTTTTTGTAAACTCAAGGATCTAGATTCTATAGAAGCCAGAAGCTCTAATAAATTTGCATAATTTCTTTCTTATAACCAGTTTCTGTCAGATATTGCAGCAGAGCTTTTGTACCTTTTCAGCAGGTAGCGTGGGTTCATCAATCAGAAAAGTAATAATATTTTTTGGTGGAAACCTTAGCAAGATCAGCTGTAAAGGCTTTTCCAAGGACAGTAAACCAGTTTTTGAACCTCTGGGAAGTAAAGCCCAGGATACTTGACTTCCAAGTCCAGAATTGGTGTCTTTTCATTTAAGAGTAAAGAGGGACAGGAGCCAACTGAAGGAAGAAGGCATTCTTTATGTCCAGGCAGGTGTTCCAGCAGCCTGTGGGTGGTAGAAGACTTAGGTGGAACTGACAGCTCAGAGATCCTGAATTGCACAGTATTCTCCACTGGGATTTTTTTTCCAGGCAGTTTAGCAGCTTGACAGTCTAAATACATTTTGTGGTCTTGAAGGCTCTGGATGTATGGTTGCATTCCTAGTCTCTTGTGGCATAGGGCTAGAGGGACCGTGACAGAACAGGAAGGGATAGCAAAAGAGGCTGTCCCAGAAATAAGGTTACTTAGACAAATCTGTTGTCAGAGCCTCCCCCAAAATAGTGATAGAGTTCTTATCCTCCTTGTGGCACTTGAGTCCAAGTGAACTGGTCTTTTTTTCCTGTCTCAAGATCTTCTTATGGGAGCAACCCTTGATCAGAAGAAGGCATTTTAAAAATCTAGACATGTAAATCAGATGGCATTGGAGCAACAGTCCAAAAATGGTGTATGGGTTGGGAACTGCAGGTTGTAAGGTTATTAACAATTCATCAGGATCTCAAACTGCTTCATGTGACTATTGTGGCTGGATATCTGTGTGCTCCCTGTAACATAAGATATTGGAATACAGTTGATGGTCAGATCCAGAGGCAAGTCTTAGGCCCATTCCTCTGGAAACAGAGTTTCCAGAACTTTAGGATTGCATTTAACTGTCTCAGGCTAATCTAGGCATCATTTTCCTCTCAGGGACCAGTCAGAGTTGAAAGTACAAGATAAATGCGAGGGAAGCTGATTGGCTTGTTGCAAAGGAAACAGTTACTTTTAACTTGAAGAGGAGGTCTCACCCCACAAGTGGTGTGGGGACTGGCTTACACAGGAGATGTTCTCCCAGGCTTCAGGTTTTGTGTCTGCCAGAAGTGAAAGGCAAGAGTCCTAGTTGCCCTGATGATGGTACTATGGGTTTCCAGTAGCCCAGCTGAAGAAGGGAGCCCAGTCTGGCCTAGTCTGAGCCTTTCAGACCAATGAAAATATTGTAATCTGATCCAGTATTAAGATTGGAGAGTACTTATCTTTTAAACTGAATGTACATTTATTTACTTGGTCCCATAGTCCTTAGATCAGGCTTCTGAGTAACAGTAGTAACTTTTGACATATTGAGAAACATTTGCTAGTTGGGGTGACCTTTAGGAAAGGCCACTGAAACTCATTCATCAGGACTGACAGTTCAATTATTCCTCAGTCAAAATGTGGAACTTGGAAAGAATTGCTGACAGTCATCTCGGGTGGGGATTAGATGATGTCATTTCACCAGGATAGGAAGCAGAAAGCTCTGAAGGGGTGGCCTCTGTAACTGGATTCAGGCAATGGCTAGCTGGAATTAGTTTAGTTGGACGGTAGTAGATGAATTGGGAGGGGCGAGAGAAGATATCGGTGTTGGCAGCAACTGCAGTGGCCCATGAGTGTTCCAGGGTGGAATTCTTGGGAAGAATGGAACTCTTTCTTTCTTTCTTTCTTTCTTTCTTTCTTTCTTTCTTTCTTTTTCTTTCTTTTAGTGGTCTGGTTTGATTTTTAATTGTGTAATCTCAGAAAAGCCCTTTTTCCTGCAGTCACAGACTGTGAGTTTTGACTAATTCCCATCTCTGACTTCCTGTGTGTGTATTGTGTACCCTTGAAAAGTGGAACAACAGACAAAGGGTGAGTGCTTCTTAGAGAGAGACAATTCAGATGCCCATGTGGCTGCAATCCCTTTGGGGACTTTGGCACAATTTAGCTAAAAGAGGTGTGAGGCCTCCATTATGCCATATATTGGTTGCCATGGAGCTTCAGGTAAGGGCCCAGTCAGTCACTGTGACCAGTGCTTTCCTGGCTTGGTGCACAGACAGAGCAGCCTATTGCTTATATTATTCATTCCATTCACTAACTCATTCAGCAGGCACTCAGAGGTAAAACATCCCAAGCCCTTTCCCTTGAGGGTGATCCAGACTAATGAGAGTTGATCAGAATTTCCTTTTTCTTGAGTTGAGTAGGATTGACAGATAGACTAACTGGGGTGACCCTCAGTGTTTTACCTTATTCAATGAAGAGAACAGACTATGTCCTCCTCCTTTTCAGGTCTGATGTGAGCCTCTCAGTGAGGAGCTAAGAGTCCTCCTCCAGACCTCTGAGGGGACTTGAGAAATCTCAAGGTCATGCCTTCCTTTTGAGACCTGGAGAGGTCCTTCTTCCATTCACAATGGTCATGACCAGTGAGCATGTTTAGCATGGTCAGTCTTTCTGGCTGTCATACCAGATGCAATGACAATCAGAAACACTGAAACAATACCTAGGATTTAGAAGCAGATTTATTTACTTCGATGGGTACTTACTGGGATCATTTCCAAAATATCATGCCCTGATCTCTGGTGGTCTAGGGCTTACCTTGGATAATAAGCAGGAAGTACAGAGGTGGAATGGCTTGTTAATTGGGGACTGGTTCCTACAATATATATCATAATAACCAGCTATACATCACAGTAATCAGACATTTCTAAGGATCAAAAGTAACAGGAACTGTAACCAAAGCTATTACCTGGGCAGCTAACAAACTGAAGTACATTAGCTGGTGGAGTGTGTGTGGGGGGGTCTTCTGCTACATTGTAACATATGCCTTAAAATTATTCAACAATTTAGTCGGTTCAAGATTCATACTTCATTAAAAATCTTTCCTTGATATTAGTTCTTTGATATGAAGTTCCCTGACATTGAAGAGCAATGAAGTAACTTTAAAAATATATGTTGCACCCTACCTTGCTTCTGTTTCATCCAAAGATGTCATATCCTTTTCAAGTGATTTTATGAAAATACCAAATAATGTTATATCAAATTAATTTACTGTTTCATTTAATAAAAATTGTTTTAATGAATGCAGTCAATTGGCAGTTGCTCAGACTGAAGCAGGTGAAATGCCTTGGGACAGTTCTGGGTTCTGAAATGTAAAGGGGCCAGATGGTAGAAGGAGGCACTTTCTGATGAGAACTCACTACAGAAGCAGAAGATCTCTAGGCATAAAACGTGATATTACACATCATTATAGGATCATCTTACTTTTAACAATGTGTTACATTCCTACAAGAGAGACCAGCAGTGTTTTGTTGCTGAAACACATGAAGTGATTGGTGACATCAGTGTTGCAAATTACATTAGCAGAATCTTGCAATAATTCTAGACTGAGTTTAGGCTAAGGGAAAACTGATTTCCATTCATTGTAAAAAATCATATAGTTTGAGATATAGTTTTTGGTAAAACTCATACTGGATTTGAACCACTAATGTAGTTACACCTTTTAGTTAAAACTTGTGATTTAAAGCTAAATGAAATTTATGTTCAAAATAACCTAAATACACTCCACACACTTCAGAATATTTGAGTATAGTTATTAATCAGACATGCCTAGAAAATTTTAGTCATTTTTTTATATAATGGGATTTCAAGTTGTGGTGATGTCTTTATATTAACACAGTACATGCACAGTTTATGATTATTTATTGCAAAACTAACAAGTAAACAATGCGACTATTCAGAGTTCTATAGTTTTCACTATCCAGAGATTGGTAATGCAAACTTTCATGTATTAATAGCCCAAGGACTGCAATTGTCCTTAATATTAAACTATGGAGATTTTAAAAATTTGAAGGTTTCATATTTTTTTATGAGAAATTTTTGAAAAGATTTATTTTGTATTGGAGTTTTAAAAGTTTACATTATATCAATTCTCAATTTAAATCTTATTGAGGACACTTTTAGCAAGGCAGTCATTAAAATCACTAATTTCCAGCTAGTTTTTATGCATAAAACTTAATTATTTCTACTGCATTTATAAAATCTTGTGCTTTCAAGAAGCTCAAAAGAGTTTTTCACAATGTGCCCTTTGTGTTGCTTTATTATCTGTGAATCTACTTGGTATTTTGTGAGAAAATTATATTAATTATACATAGAAACATTTTTCATGCTATAAAACCCTATTTAGTGAGGATATTTTTTGTAAAATACAATAAATAGAGGATGCATTCTCATTCAAAAACTAAGGCACTTGTGACTGAATGTTGAATGTGAAACTCTAATTGATATGTGGCACTTGGTAATATTTTACTTCCAAATTTGGATGTTTCCCTGTATTATTATCAATAAGTTTTTATATATCACACATAAGATTGATTCACAATATTATAGATGCATTTAAATTCTCTTCAATTTTGATAACAATATGTTGTACCAGTACAGGTTAGGTTGCCTAAATTGACTCTCCTGTATTCCCTGTCCTGATTATAGGTCAAAGCTTCTTTCTGTGACCAGAAATTATAACAAATGAAAAAGAATTATTTTGTAAACTATTTTTTTTTTTTGGTACTGGGATCAAACTTACAACCTTGTGCTTTGCCATGCAGGCGCTGTGACACTGTGCTATATCCTTGGTTCATAACTATTTTCTACCAAAATGGAAAGACACAAAATTTTATGGAAAAAATAAAAAGAATGAGTTTTTTTCTCTCTTTGGACTGTATCCAAAATTTAATGTCTCCTCCAATTCATTCTCTGTATGGGAGGTGGAAGGTTATTTTTAATAGCAAATCTGGTTTTGTCCCTCTCTTATTTCAAATTATTCAATTTTTCAATTTACATTAATATAAAGACCAAATCTCTGCCAGCCACAATTCCATCTTTACTCTGTCCCATCTCCTTTCACATTGTACTTTGTTTACTAGGGTGAGCAATGAGTATTTGTTCTTCTGCTTAGTGACCTTCTAATGTCGGAAATACCCTCCCTTTAATTTCTCCTCTGCCTAGCAAACTTCCCTGGGCTTCAGATCTTTGTTTAAACATTTCCTTATCAAAGCCTTCCTGAAGATAATTCTCTACACCTACCTCATTACAGGCAAGTTATGCTTCTTTTCATCAATTTATCATGCATGGAACTCCTTTTATCAAAGTTTAACAAAGGAAGTAATTAGCATTTGTTATTTAATAAGCCATCAAAATGGCTTAATGAAAGATATTGTTATCCAGTTCCTGAGAGTTCATGTACTGATTTAAAACACTCTGAACACATTGTGTGTGTTTAGAGGATATTGTGAACAAAGTAGGTAGCTTAGCCAAAACCATAAAAGTGTTCTTATTGGGACATAGACTATCTATTAAAATTTCTTTAGAAACATTTCCTGGATCACCTCCTTCCCACAAATCAAGTTTAAATTTTATCTTGATATAACTGTATGAATACATTAAAATGAAAATATCTTACATGTTATCAGATATATATACTTGTGTGATCAGCACACAAATTGAGATTCAGATATCCCACTTTCACAGAGAATTTCCTCATATTCCTTTTTAGGTAAATCCTCTTTTATCTCTGAAACAGCTGTTGTCCTGATTTCAAGTCCCAGTGGATTATTACTCAACAATGCAAAAGAAAGAGCTGTTGATACAGGAAACCATTTGGATCAATGTCAAAATGTCATGTGTGAAATGGACGGACATGAAAGAGCACATATTAAGACTACATTTCTATGATTACCAAATTTTAAAATGCTTTCTTCAAGGGGCTGGGGATCTAGCTCAGCAGTGTAAGTGCCTGCCTGGCAAGCTGGAGGCACCAAAATAAATAAATAAAATAAAATGCTTTCTTCAGTACAACTTTGACTGCCACTCTGTGCTGATAAGGATTTTCTGTTTCAAATAGACACAAGAAATTCTAGCTCTATGGGCTTGGAGACAAGAACAATTAAATTTTTAAATGCATCATTTTTAAAATACAAGCAAGATGGTGAATTTAAAATTTTTGTCAAATTATTATTCTTTCAAGTTTTATTCAATATACTGTACTTTTAAAAATTTTTCTAGCTCTGAGTTCAATTATTCATATTATCATGTATGTAACACACACAAAATCTACTTAACTACAACAAAAGGAAGTCAAGTGAATGTTTAAATTCCAGGTACCCCAGGTAAATTTTTATTTAATCCTTCTAAACAATTTGCCGTCTTAAAAAAAAAAGCTCACAAATCAACATACCAATACCATAGCAAATATTTTGTGATAAGATGTTTGTAAGAAAATGAATATTTTCTGAAGAAATTATCATGATAGCATATTAATGATGTTCATATAAAATTAACTTCCACAAAATGTAGTTCACTAATATAAAATAAGTGGTATTATAAGCTGATTACAGTGACAACATTGGTTTTGTAAAGCAAATTCATAAAAATCAAGTTCTTTTGGTTTCCTATTGATTTTTATTATCAAAGAGGAGAGGTAATCCACTTTTTTTTTTTTTTTTTTTTTTGAGACAAGGTCTCATGAGGTAGCCCAGGCTGACCTCAAACTCAAACAATGATTCTCCTGCCTCAGGAGGCATAGTCTTGAGTTTACGGGTAGGTGGTCAAAATAATTCTTTTTTGAAATGTGAGTTTTAATGAGCAATTTCGATAAAATTCACAAGTCACAATATAAAACTTCAAAGTACAATTAGTTTTCACTTACAGTAAAGATTTCAGATTTGTCAGGAAAAAAAATTGTGGCTTAAATGAACACTTCTCACTGGAATGAAAGGGTCCAGTTCATAGTAGTCTGTCTCTTTAAATAATATCACGTGATGGCAAGCAAGATTTTATTAGTGGTTCACCACCTACTTCCCACCATTGGTGACAAAAAAAAAAAAAGTGGAGAAGCAGAGATTCATATATAATGATGACAAACAGAGAAACAATTTAAAAAGGAAATGCAATTAAGACTTTTAGATTAGGAATTGGGGTTTGAAATTATATTAGGAGACTTAGTATTATTTTTATTACTCATAGAATAGTTAGCAAAATAAGTATGTTTCAACTACTGAATGCTGAGTAGAAATGACAACCAATGAATTGGGTCTTTGTCTGTGATAGAGAAGAGTGGGGTTAAATGTACTCATTCATCAGCTAGATGCCTGCAGTTTCCAAGGCATTCTGCCAAGGCTTTGGGTAACACAAAACGAAGCAGACATGCTGCTATCTCAAGTGAAAATACAACCCTTATGTAAGGAATGACAGTCTGAGAGAGCTGGTGTCACTAAGAGATAAAGATGACATGCCAGGCAAAACAGAGATGGAGAGAATCTCGCAATTGAAGAGATCTGAAAACACTTTTAGTGATAAATTAATTTCTTCATTTTTTCACACCAAATGTTTGATCAACAACACCAAATGTTTTCTTAGTGATAAAGTTCATCTTGCTATAATTTTTAAAGAATATATGTTTAATATGTTGCTCTCTCAGGAGAGGAAATAGACTGGATAGATTTCAGAAACATGACTACCCACAAAAAGACATTCCAGTCAGGTTTAGCTTTCTGAAATCTGTCTGGTCTATTTCCTCTCCAGTGAGAAACAAAGAAATTCTTGATAGAAAGTCTATTATAATTTGAAATAACAAACGCTTTGAAATGTGAGATTAAAAGACAGAGCTACATGCAAAAAGATTGGTCTAAAGTCTTTGCAGGAAGAGGTGTGGGCCTCAGATCTCCTGTCCCAATGATACGGCTAGAAAACTCTGTTGTGGTTTACTATATAAAGGTTCCCCATCAAAGTTCCCAAAGGTGGGGCTTTTGGAAAAGCGATTAGATCACTGGGACCCTATTAAATGTGATGTTAGGAGGTGTGGCCTGGTCAGAAGAGGCAGGTCAGTGCAGTGTGACCGGGTAGGGTGCATCTCTCCCCCTGGATCTTTCCTTGCTCTCTGCTTGCAGGTTGTCATGAACTGAGAAGCTTTTTCTACACTGTGTCCCTGTTATACTGGTCTGCATTTGAGTCAGCCAAAAATACGGCAGTAACAGTAAGCCAAAATAAATCTCTCTCCTTCTTTATGTTTGTGGGTGTCAGGTACTGTGTCCCAGACACAAAGTTACTAAAACACTCTTTCCATGAAATCCATTCCCCAGAAACATAGAAGTTTATTCCTTGTATAATGTGGAAGAGATGGATGTACAGTTAGCCACCCACCCAAAAATCAATGTAAAGCAACACACCTAAACATGACAGTTAAATGAATGAAGAATAAGAACATGATTCTTCTACCCTGTTCAGGAATTAAGGCTTAAAATCAACACCTCTTCTACATTCAGGACATTGGAAGTTTCTACTATAAAGAAATTAGAATAAGAAGGAAAACAGACGCTAACATCTGAAATCTTTCTCAAACAAAATATTTGATCTCTTTTCATTTCCTTACCATTGTCCATGGGTTGACAAATTCCTTATGTAGATAGAATGCTCTGTGTTATGAGTACTTCTCTTACACAGAAACAAAAAGTTGAAGTAAATCTGCACTTAAATGTCACCAAATCAACAAAAGCACTGGAAGAAACAGTGCAGGCATGAAATACAAGAAAACTACAAAAAAGTATTGATACATAAAACACGTTTAAAAATAAACATTCAGAAAATAAGCACTCCTAAAATTTAAATGAGGACATCAAAACTTCCAAAGTGGTATAAATTTAATGAAGTTTTCAAATTAGAACAAGAACTCAAAGAGAATGAAAATAGGAAAAAGAGCATAAAGAAATTAGAGTATCAATGTAGGAGGAGAGGAAATAGACTGGAAGGACTTTCAAAAAAATGTCATGAATATGGTAAAATTTTGCCTTACCTTAGAATGCATTATTATTTCATTGTAAATTTTAGAACATTATGAACAACAGATGATTTTAGAGTGGGAAAAGGGGAGGGAATGTTCTATCAGACTGATCAAAAATCATTGTAAAAATGTGGCTGTCATTACCAAATTCTAGAGAAAAATGACATCTAATTTAAAATTCTATGTTACGAAATTGGCGTTTAAACTGTAAGAGGAAATGGAAGAGAGCTTCAGGCATGTAGTTTCAAAGACACCTTTCACGCACCTTTTCACGGGAAGTTTTTCAAGGGTGTAGTCCATGAAAGCAAAGGAATAAACCAAGGAGATAAGGAACTAACATATGAGCAAGGTTAAAGCATTCTGCGTGGTGAAGAGGGCAGTAGAATAAAGGTTTGTTTTAGGAGAGCTATCTTTAAAAAAAAAAGAAAAAAGTTTCCTGGTGTGACTGACCACAGTAATGAAAGTTTTACAGTTCATCTGTCCTAGTGAATAAAGGTGTAATAATGGCATATGGGAATTAAACAAACTATTATGGCATGGTGGCATATACCTGTAAACCCAGTACTTAAGAATCTGAGGAAAAAAGAGTAAGAGCTGAAGTCCAGCTTGGGCTACATAGGGAATTTCAGGTCAACCTCTACTATAATAAAAATAATTTAATTATAATTTATTGAGTGCTATGAAAATAAAAATCAACAGTTATTACCTCCAGGAAAAGCAGAAAATATAAAAGAAAGGAAATTAAATAATATTAAATTATGTAGTTTAACAGTCAACATTATTTTTATAGTCATAATCATACAAACCCTAGATATTATCCTAGCTAGCACTGTGACACACATTGGGTTGACTAGAGATCAACACTGTGATATTGTGTGTGCGTGTGTGTATGTGTCTGTCTGTTACAAGAGCAATAGGTAGTCAACAAATTAGCAATGGATTTGGTTACTTAATCATTTATACAGTCTTCCAGTGTAACCTAAATTTTCTTTAAGTATCCAAACTGGACTCTTTCCTACTTGACTCAGAGAATGTTGACCCTCCTTTGCAACTCCAGCAAAAGCTCTGAATAAGCTAAACACGAGTAACAGCGTCTTCCTCTGCTGTGACTGGTTTAGGAATGGCCACATAACCTAGTTCTGCCCCAAGACACAAAGGTAAGTCTTTTGGGCACTTTCTTGACAAAGACAGGAATGAAAACAGTTCCCACCTTTTGACATAATGCCTAGAACTGCTGCAGGCATGTTTGTACCAGTCCATGAAACATGGATTTGTTTTTAAGTAACTAAAATAGCAAAATTGATTATTTCCTTGGTTTGCATTATACTTTTTAAAAAATTGATATTCATATGTAACATGGGCAAAATAAAAAGGCACAAAAGAACAAATTCAATGACTCAGTGTTGAATTACATACTGATTTCAATAACTTCATCATTATAGAAAAGAAATAATATTATTTCAAAGGATAATTTGAATTATTATATGATAAATTTAAATATATTAAAAACATTTTATGATCTAAAATTGAGAATATTTGTTTTTCTCTAATATTTATATAGATGTATTATAAAGAAATTCTATGATTTAATATATTATTTACCACAGTAATTCTCCTGTGCTAGAGAGAAATGTCTAATTCATCTTGGGATCCTGAAAGAGTCTAGAATTTAGTGCTCACACATTAACTATTTTTTGACTGAACAACCATCAATGGTATAAAAAGAAAAAAGAGATTTTTTTTCCAATTTTGTGGTTGATTCTTGGGCAATCTTTATATGGGGAAATAAGTGATAACCATTATTTGTTTTGAGTTAGCCAATAATTAATCATTATTTAAAAACCGATTATTTTAAAGCAGGCATAAAAATAATCAATCACATTATTTTTCCCACTTACAGAATTCTAAAATTTGCAAGAAAAAAACAATTCTTGTTTAAAAACTTATTCTTTACATGATTAACATTTTATTGTCTATATATAATGCTTTTTATGATACTGATTATCCTTTGGACTTAGTTTTTTTTACTTTTAAATAAAGTTCATGTTAGTTATCCCTATATTGTGATTCTTAAGACTCTGATTTAATGGCTTCAAAAATAAGAGGGACCACACACATTTACAAAGCAACAGTGAAGTAGTAATTAAGCAAAAACACTGTGATAAACTAAAAGATAAATTAAAGGGCAGTCTCCAAATATCTGCTTTCTGACGCCAACATGGTATGATGAAAATGTCAGAGAACTTTATAAAAAGTTCGGTGCTTCTAAGGAGGTCACTGAGCATTTCCCATTTCCCATGACGTGAGTAAAAGGCTACATGATCATTATGGCAAACTTCAAAACGTTTGAAATGGCTCTGTCCATTGTGATCTGTGCCTATAATACAGAAAATTATACCTGGCAAAATGGATGCGTTTCGGAAACCTGCAATGGAAAATACTTTAAAGAAGATAACACCTAGCTCTGAGGTAGCATATTCAGACTGAGCAAGGCACGGTACATTGGCCAATGCCATGCTTTTCTGTACTGGCATACCTTTCAAGTAAATTCTCCTTTCTTTCAGTTCTGCTTCAGTTGAGTATCACAGAATGTGTTGCAGTTAAAATATAATATGTCCACCAAAACTCATTTCATTGAAGGTTTGATCCCCAACAGATTAGTGTTCAGAGAGGGGCTTTTGGAAGGCAATTCCATCATGGGGCTAATAACCTTGACAATCGATTAGTCCACTGGTGAGCTTATAGCTGAATGGGTTGTTAGGGTCATTTGGGAATCACTGAGTTCATAACCTAAAAGGTAGTGTTTTTGTCTCCTGTCTTTCTCTGTCTCTGAATTTCTTCGGTCTCTTCTATTTTCTGGCTGCTAAGAAGTAAGACGCTTTGCTTCAGCATGCCCTGTGGCCATGACGTTTCTACACTGGAGTGAACTGACCATGGAACCAAAAGCTTTGAGGCTGGGAGCCAAAGTAAAGATTTCCTTTTTTAACTTGTGTACGTCAGGTATTTTTCCCCTTAACAGAAAGGTAACACAGAATGTGTATTTCAGATTTTAGGAATGACTTCTGAAGTAAATCTATTGTTAAGAGTTGGGGCCTGGTTGGAGGCCGGTTACTGGGAGCATGGTCTGGACTGGCATATCTTGCTCTCTGCCTCCTCCCTTCTCTCTTGGCTGTCAGGATGGAAACAACTTTCCTCTGCCAGGTGCCTCTGCATGCTGTTTCTGCCTAAGTTCCAGTTGACCACAGTCTAAAAACTCGATTCAAAGTAAGCCTCTCTTCCTTTATATTGCATATGTCAGGTATTTTGTCCTAATGACAAGAAAGTGACTAAGGTGGTCATTTTACATTCATTTTTATTACATAAAGCATCTCTGTATGTTCTCGGTTAGGCTGTATTTCATTTCAAGTCATCAACTTTTGTGATCTCATCAATGAGCAATACAATGCAATTGTTTATTTCAAAGTATTTTGGCTAAACCAAACCCTTGTAATTTGTTCAGATCTGCTATGACCACTTTTGCCAAATTAAGAATGTCCAGAACCATCAGACTATGGATCATGGGTCACAGCATGTAAGGAAGTACCCAGCAGGTGGAATCATAGTGAAGGCAGAAGGTCTTGAGGACATTCGGAAGTTCAGAGAAGCTGCAGATCTCCAATATTTGGAAATTTATATGATGCTGAGGATCACAGTATGAGATGAAGTGGGTTATCAGACAGGGATCCAAGATAGGGACTAAGAAACTTTATCTAAGATGTAAAAAAGCACTTACAGAGGAATAAAGAAACAATACTATTATTGAAAGCTGAATATATCATATAATCAGAGCTAACACAAGAAGGTGCAATTCTGTGTTGAAGTCAGGAAGTATTAACTATAGAATCCTTATACTCAGTACTTATTGAAAAGCTCAGTTGTGGATTCAAGGACAAAGAGTCAACCAAAGTAAAACGGGGTTTATTGTTTATAATATTTTAGAGATTGTTGAAAATATCATGAGTTATAAACTAGCAAGATAAAGAAGTGAATATTTATTTAGGGTAATAAAAGAAAACATGATAATGTACTGCATGGGTGGGGCTTTCACCTTCGTATCATCTCAAAAAGCTTTTGACAAATGCTTCCATAATGACTCTTACTGATTCCAACTCACTCTATTGTTAAAGAGGGATTAGGGGTCCTATTGTTTATATTATTTTACAGATCTTTAGAAATGTCATGAGATCCAAATATAAAACCAAGTAAGAAGTCATTATTTAGGGTTATAAAAAATACATAATGATTTATTATATCCCTAGAGCTTAGGCCCTTTCCTTCTAATAGCTCAGGAGGAAGTTTTTGAGAAATACTTTCTTAAAGATGCCTCCTTATTACAACCTGGCCCTAACCTAGAATATTGTATAGCTCCCAGGTACTAATAGTCACAGGGCTTTCACTGATAGAATAACTTCACAAACTTTAGGGCAAATATGTCTCTAGGCAGTGTTGAAGTAGGAGAATGGGAAACTGTAAGAACAGGAAGCCAAAAAGTAGTCATTAGAAACTCCTGTTGAACAGGAAAATGTTGACAGAATATTGTGGTTAATCATAATTAACGGCATCTTTGTGTAAGCTTTGTCAACAAATATGCTGTAGCATAGAACTTTAGTGAAACATATTTGGAAGTCTGAATGGAGACACCACAAATGTCTGCTGCTGACCATGGAGGGTGACTCATGGACTAGACAGCTCTGTCCCAATCATTTCAACTAGTCATTAAACATCTGCTAGAATCATCTCCAGAACACTTACGCATTCTCTGGCTGTCTCTGTCATCCTAGCTTTCTCTTCTTATTTGAACTTGGCTGAGTTTAGTTTTACATCTGACATCATTTTTCTAGGTATACAGATTTCATAAATAATATAATCTAGGGTGGATTCCATATAAGCATGCTAGGTTGACTAAAAGTAAGCAAAGTTAGAAAGAAAAGATATTTAATATGAAAGTATTCAATGAGAACTAGAACTTTTAAAAGGGTGTTTATTCTTTTTTCCCAGAGACAGATAAGAAACTAGAAATGTAAATAACTTCATGCTACTCCTGGTAAGTAACTGGCTTCATTGATAAAGAAAGAGATTTTGCTTATCATATGTTAAGTAGTTTCTTTTATTCTGTTTGAACAGACAGTCAACCTTGAAAAAGACACCTGGTAAATTATTCTCCTCAAATAGTAGTTTAAAGAACTTGAAAGCTACTACAGTCAATGGAATAGTACAAAACTCATATATAAAGGGAAGTTTCAGCTTTATGGCAACTTGATCACCCTAAAATTAGAAAGGCCACACCCTGACATCTTCAGGAGAGGGCAGATTTAATCATAGCATGAAAATTTGCTTCTCTGTGTCCTTGGCATCGCCTGCAGTTTTATCTTCACTGTAGTTTCTGCTCCTATTTAAAACTTTGATCCTAAATGTGTATTGCTAATGTTAAATTCAGTGACCCTCCCTCAGGATTCTTCCTGTTTCTTAAGGAGATACTTGTCTTACTTGTCTGACTCGATCAGTCTCCTTTGCAGACTCCGTTTTCTTCCCTTCTCAAAAAGGTTGGGTTTGAGTTTTGTTCTTGGCTGTCTGGCTTATTTTCCTGCTCATATATTTCATTTGACTTTCCCCTCCCTCTCCACTCCCGGGATTATTGTATGTGTTTCCAGGTCATTACCTCTCATTCACTCGACAGATACTCACTGAATAAACATTTCTTGATTTTTTTCTTACACACACATTTAAGCCACCAAAGTATTTTGACTGTACAATAGAACTTATCTAGAAACCTATTCTAAGTTTTCTGCTACCAACTTGGTTAAAACCTACCATCATCTTTCCTGGACCACAACATTAGACTCAGATTATTCTCCATGCTTTGTATTTCATTCTCTCCAGGCCCCTCTCCTAGTTCTTTGTCTAATCTGGCAGCTGGTCTATGATGCTTTTCACACTCTACTTCAAACGGTGTAAGCTACAAGCCATCCAAAGAATTGTTTGAATCATTTGGCATAAAGGACATAGGCTGTACACTCATTATATGTCTGCTCATGTTTTCCTCTGCCTTGTTTGTCACCTTTTGGTTTTCATCTTGTATTCTTGCCCAGTCACTGAACTCTCACTGCCCTCCTGGCTTTTCACAGTACTCCAGATATGTTCCAGATTTAGGGTCTCTGCATATCATGTTTCTTCTACTTGGAACGTAATCTGCCTTCGGCATTCACATCTGTTTTTCACAACTTTAGGTCTGGAAGTACCATCTTTTCAGTGGTGCTGTCTCAGAACTGTTTACTAAAGGCTTCAATGAACTCACTCCTTCTTGGTATTTTCTATTCACCTTTTTTCATTTATTTTCCTGATCACTTATTACCATTGCATGTTTACTATCTCTTTATGCACTTGAGAACAAAAGCTCCATAAAAGAGGTTTCTAAACTGCTGTTTAAAAAAACTGTTTTAATAATAATAATAATAACAAATAACTCTTCAGAGGAGAGGTTTGCATAAGGATTTAGAGATAATGGAATATGGTCACCTACGCTGACTGAGGTAAACAAGGTACTTTAATAGACCATCCCATAGCATGTGCACCTATGCATGATAGAAATTAGGAGAGGAGAGGGAATCTGTAATGGCTTATTATGTAGAGGAATAACATGAACAAAGGCATAGTGGCTGAACAGATGCTATTGACAATTCTCTCATTTCTTGTCAGCTCTCTTTCACATTTCTGAGCATGCCAGCCTGATTTCTCACCACCAGGATTTACATCATTATTGGAGGGTTGCTGTACATTTTTGGGCACAGCAGACTGGGAAAGCCCAGAAATTAACTATTGCTGCTACAGCCTTCAATTCAGTGATGACTGGGTGGTGGGGATATAATTACCTAAATTCTCTTGTTCCTTAGCCAGCATATTTATGATAGGCAAACTGTACATCAATTTTGTGGGACTATGCTTCTTACCCACTGTCAGATTTTTAACTGCATCTACCACACACTATCTTTCTTTATGTCACTGCACTCTCACCTACCTTGCTTCAGTTAAATATCTCACACACTGCTACTAAGAATTGGCCTCTGGAGGAACTCTGGAGGAACTCAAATGAAGGCAATGGTTTTTTTTTGGCAAACTCTACAGAATAAAAAATGACAAGTATTCGATCTCCTTTGGATCGAATGATCCAGTGATACAGTGAACTATATTGGTCAGGTTGGCATATAGAGTTAGTTTAGTTTGATAGTGAACAAATTTGAATGCTGGGTCAAGTAATTTGGATTGTTTTCAGATCCTTTATGAAATCTTTGAAGATTGCAGTTGAAATTATCAAGAAGCTATCTGGGCACCATGATCGTAGCTGTAGTATATGGTAGTATTGTTTTGGGGCAGGGAAAGTCTACATGGAGGTTGGCCAGTTAGAAAACTGCCAAGCAGCACCACTAGAATATATTTAGGAGTGCGTTGCTTGTGAGGTAACTGTAAGAGTGAAAAAGGACATATGGAGACAAAACTTGAAGGGGAAAAAGTGACGAGATTTGGAAGCCAGCTCTGTGAGTTGGCAGGTATGAGGGCAGGAAAAAAAAAAGGTCCACAGCCATACCAATTAGAAAGGAACAGTGTCTGTCATTAGCAGAGATGAAGGGGCTTGTGTGGGAACTAGATTTGACAAGTTAAAGACACGGTACATTTCAGCCAGTGGAACATCTAAGGGGAAATGTTCAGCAGACAGCTGGAAATGTGAGAAGGCAAGAAAGGTTTGGTTTCAGAATCAGGACCCTTTCAGTCTGCAATTGAAGTGTCTGGGTATTTTGAAAATCCCAAAGAAACACTCACTTCATAGAATCCTAACCTCATGACTCAAAAAGAAAAGGAGGACTATCACAATAACCTACAATTTTTGGTGGACTGTGGAGTATAAGCCTACACATTTGTGATGTGGAGAGGCTGCAAGAGTGAGTGCACCGGGGAAAGAAACGGGATTGGAGAACAGAAACCTAGGCTCTAGAGAGGCGAGTTCTTGAAGATACTGGAGAAGCAAGAAATCAAGGTTAAGGAATTTGCCAGAGGCAGGTTTGGAATTCTCCAACAAGACTAGCTGCGCTTGTCCGACTACTACAACTTTGAGGATTACTGCTGTTTGCTTTTTGCCATTTTATGGAGCTGCATTTGACACTCATTGAAAGACGTTATTCAAGAATCCAATACTTAGCCTTTTCTTCTTCAGATTAAATAAACTTTTATTTTTCTTACAGGTCTTACTTTCCAAGTCTTTAATAATAATAATAATAATAATTATTATTATTATTATTATATTTTTTTGGTACCGGGGATTGAACTCACGACCTCGTGCTTGCCAGCCAAGCGCTTAAGCCACTGAGCTAAATCCCCGGCCAGTCTTTATTTCTGGTCTTCTCTGAATTTTTGCCAATTCTATTTAAAAAAAAAAAAAAGACCAAATCTTCAAAACAGAGTAATAACTGGCTTAGTTCTGGGGACAGAAATGATTGTTTCTCTAAAATGTCACACCCATTTTTCTACCTTTAAAAAAATCTTATGTAGTGCTTATCATCATGTTTTTAGACAAATGTGATTATAATAGAATTGTTTTCAACAATATTAATTTGAAAGGTTATTTGCCCCAACACTTTTTTTCCTTTTTATTTATTTGGTTGTTGTCCCTTCCGTATTTCAGGAGGATTTAGGTGAAAGATGGCAGAATGCTCCGAAGTTTGATTCACAATTCTTTCATAAAATAAATGCTTCACGTCACGGACTGAGGCAAAATTGTAAAATTTTGTCTTAAGGCTTTGCTCCTGCGTATTTCAACAGATTAAACCATGGATTAGCTAAAATGTAAAAAGGGATTTAAAAAAATTTTTTTTTTTGTTCAGTCAAAACTGGAAACAGTGAGGGAGGCGCCAAGGAGTCAGAGATGGCTCAGGATACGTCTCCGGGAGTAATTTTCCATGTGGACTGGAGACGCTCTTGTAAGGCACAGCCCCAGGTTACACATGCTAGGCTCCGATTACACAGGACTTACAAGCCTCATTACTGGAAAGAGTGTACAGCTGTCCTGCCTGGCTGTAGTGGAAGACGACGAAATGTTCACTAGACAATAAAAACTTTCTATCTGCGGAGTAAAATAGAAACATAGCTTTCCTTTTCCTCTCAATCGACGCGGGCAGGGGGCTCCACTTCCAAGGCGTAGTAAATAAAGTCTAAGCAGACGCCATGCAGCCAAGCCTCCGGCGGAACTGCAGTCGCTTCTGAATGGGAGGCGCAGCCTGAGTGCACCGAGGCACCGTCTCCCGCTCCGGGGCCGCGGGGAGCTCCAGCGGCTCAGGGGCAGGAAGGGGCGCGAAGGGGCGCGCGGCCCGCCAGCCGGGCTGCGGCCGCCCCTCCCCCCTCCGAGGCCCCTCGCGGGGCGCACGTCGCGTTCCAGCCAGAGGCGCTGCGTGAGCCTCCACACGTAGCCGCAGACGCTCCTTAAATAGGGTCTGACTGGCGCAAACAACCTCGGACGTGAGGCCGGGGAAGGCGCGCGCAGGCGACCGCCCAGGAGCTAGCGGCGGCGCTGGGTCAGCCGGCGGCCAATGGCCAGGGCGCGGCCCGCCCCGTCACTCCCCGCAGGGAGGCTATAAGGCCGTGGCGCCCACCGCGCCGCGCCGCTGCCCCTGCCCAGCTCCGTCCGCGCGCCCTGCGTGCGCTTCCCGCTCGCCGGCTTCCGCGCGCCGTGGTCAGCCCGAGACGGACCGGGGGTCGCCGCGCTCTCGCGAGAAGTGCGCCGCTGCGGGCAGTGGGTTCCCCGAACCCGCGGGGGGCGGCCAGGGGCCGAAGATGATGAGGTGGTGGGAGGTGAAGTCCCAGCTGCTGCTTTTGGCGCTCGTTCTGCGCCCCTGGGATCCCTGCGTGGGCGAGAACGCGGAAAAGCCCGCCAGTATCCCCACAGGTGAGCATTCCCGGCGCCCCGGGCGGGCCGCCCAGGTGGGGAGGGCAGGGCCCGGGCCTCCCCGAACGCCAGGTGACCGCGGCGGGACCGACTCCTCCCGGCTGCCTCCTGGCACCGTGCCGGGCGCGGGGTCCCCGGGGAGGCCAGGGGCACCCCTCTCCTGGGTTCTCGGAGTTCTCCTAAACTCAGAGCGCGCAGTTTCACCTCCACAGTAAGTTAGGGTTTGCCTTTGCTCTTGCAAGTCACTGGGCACCAACACCTTTCGTGCAGCTGTCCTTTTTTCCGTTCTGGGAGTAAGCGTGCCTTATCCGTGTTGGACGAGGCAGGATGCTTTCTGTGACTTAAACACAGGCTCAGTGTGGTTTCTGATTAATGGGGACACATTCCTAACTGCGGCCCGCAAAGCAACCGGTCACCTCACCTCTTGCCAAAAACAACGTTCAGAGAAACCTTGCTTGTTTTGAGTGTGGGAGCCGCAGTTTATCACACATTTCCTAAGCCCCTGCTGTTTCTTGTGTCCTGAAGCTGGAACTGCAGCAGATAGTCTGGTTCAGATTGTGTACAGCAAAACTTTACAGTGAAAGAGCCTCACTACATGCTTGTCTAAACATACTTTGCTGCCATTTGCTGCACTTGAAAAATCCTTGGAGTTTTCCAGTTTTGTGCCTTTTGTGACTCCCTCTCCAAAATTGGATCTTGTATTTAAATGACTTTCTGATGTATTGTCTTGTTATCCTTAGGATTATTTTGTAAAACACCCCCGTTAGTTAGCTAAGTGCTTTTCTGCTTCAGTTTTACTCAATTCTGAGAACAGACATTTGCAGTATTATATTCAGGTGACGTTTGACAGAGTTTAGCTAATCCATGTAGCAAGTTTTGTCTTTATCTTTGAGTGTTTCAGAAAATTTCACTGAAGTAAACTCATCTTTCTACATTTCTGTGGAACAGTGCTTGCTTTGTTAGCTTGAGAACCTTCCAATTCAGATGGATTTCTGGTGGTTATATGTTGCTTTTCTTTCTATAAAATATGCTGGTGGTTCAAAAATGTCTATCTGAACTGTCGTGATCCCTCTAAATTTTAATTGAATTGTCTTATAATTTAAAAATACATTGAACTAAATTGTGTCACAATTTAAAAAATCCTTTTAGGATAATATCTAAAACATAGATAAGTAGATATCTTTGGCAAATGAAAACAAAATGTTTGTATGTACCGATAAGTATATGTGTATGTTAAACTTCTCCAATTTCTTAGTTGAAATACTCATGGAAACTTTTATTGGGAAATAAAATAACCTCAAAAGTTTTAAAGGGAACTTTCCACCCATTGTATATTTTATTCCACTTCATTACCAACACTTTTTTACTTTTTTGTAGAAGCCTTGTTGGCTGTCTTTAACTTTATAGTAAAATCAGCTGCTTCTCTGTCTGGTTTATAATTTTCATGGAGTCGAACAGTAAACTCAATGGATTATAACTTCAGAGAAAGGGAATTTCAGATCTGAATATTTTACTCTCCAAAAGATCGCACAGATCCCACTATTGAGATCTGAGGATTGGTTACTTTTGGTATGTGGGCATAAGGAGTTGCGTTGCTGCTTAAATGTGGGAAAATAATAATTTGTGAGGGGGAGCCAGTGGTTGCCAGTTTTGTTTTGTTTTGTTTTGTTTTGTTTTGAGACAGGGTTCAGGCAGGCCTTGAGCTCACTTTGTAGCTCAGGCTGGTTTGGAACTTGCAAGAATCTTCCTACCTCAGCCTCCTAAGGCTGGGATTACAGGCGTGTGCGCCCCACATCCAACTGTGGTTGCCAGTTTGATAGCAAACTTCCGCATAGGGTATGAGTTCTTACAACTTTTTGTGATGAGCATTTAATAAGTGCTCAAGGTATACAGTTTGATGGTCACAATCACGATTCTCTTTTGTTTTATACTTTAAATATTATGAGAGTCACTGTATAAATATGAGTGTCATCTTTTAGCACTCTTAAATGGTCTAGATTGATTTTAGAGGTTTTTAAGAAGTGTATCAGTCATCTCTGACCCACTGTATTTGACAGCCTGTACCAGGTAGTCATTGAGGAAGAGATTAAATGAACATCTCTTGACCCTATTGACATTTTGACCCAGAGACTCCTCTGTTATTGCAGGCTGTCCTATGGATTGTATGCTGTTAATTACTACCTTTTACCTCTACCCACTAGATGCCAAGAATTAGCTACTTTCAGATGTAGGGGGGTAGGGGGAAGAAATCTAAAGGACAAATGGCCAGATGTCCCCTGAGAAGCATAATTGTCCAGATTTGAAAATCACTGCACTAGCTAAATCTCCGTTGGGGGCACTGGAATGACACAAGCATTCCATTGCCCCTAGCTGATACTGGAATGACTATGGCAACTCCTTTTCCTCCTGTTTTTGAGATGATTCTTACTATGTTACTCAGGCTGGTGTTGAATTATTGAACTCTTGGAGTGAAGTAGTATTCCAGTCTCTTGTCTATCTCTGTCTCTTTCTGAAGCATACTTAGAGTGATTTGCTGTTTTTCCACTGTAGTAAGGAAATGTGACTTTTGAATCACATTTATCAGTATTTGGAATATAGTTGTTCCTAGCTTTGATGCTGTGACTAGACCGTCAGCGTTTTCTCCAGCTTTGAAGAGGGCGAGGGCACTACTTTTTCTTACATTTACTGAGTTCCACTTGCCGTTTTATTCTTCGTGTGGAGTAACTGTAAACAGGATTCCACTTGAAAACGATAATTTGCTTTTAGAATCATTTATTGGTGTTTTTACTAAAGATTTTGTGCTTATGGGTGTTTTCCCATACAAAACTGTCATCAGTGTTGATGAGGTTATCAACTGATTTATCTTTCTAGCACTCTTAGTAGGGGACATACATATTTCGGCCAAGTCTTTGCATCTAGGTTTAAGAGCTGGATCAAAATCTGTATGTGCACCTTGACTATTTTATGATCTAAGTTGTGTAGAAACCAAGTTTTGGGCGAAAAGGAGGGAAGTGGTTTCAGATGTTTCTGTCAAGACTAGTATTTTTCAACCATGTTCATTTATAAGCTCTTTAATTTACTTTGGTACATTCAAGGAGGAAAGGAAAGGTCTGACCCTATCTCCTGCTGCAAACTAGCAATTTACAGGGTGGAGAGAGAAAGAGTAATGCCCTGGAGAAATGCTAAAAGAAAAATGAGTTTGTCTAATGAGTGCTTTCCCTGTCTGTCTTTGAAATTCACTCATTGTTTAAGCCTAGCTGTTGAAATGTTTTCCCTTTACTATCTCGTTTGTCTCCCAGTCTAACTTCATAATAGCTTGGGTTTATACAGATCAGTCCTGCTTTTTACTATAGATGTTTATGTTCAATTAATGGTAAATTCTCTGAAATGATGGAATAAATTTTACTTATTTTTGTGCTCTTCTGGTGTCTATTCTGTGTTCTTCTGCCACAGTGAAATTCTCAACTTAGAGTTGAAGCCCTACTCTTAAGAACTGTGAAAAGTGGCATGCAGTCAACCAGACTACTAGTTGCTCCTTTTTCTAGGACTTGAGCTAACTTTGCCAAGCTTCCTTTTTCTCCGTGGGGACCCATAGAGTGCTATAACCTAGCAATTTGTGAATAAAAAATGAATATCAGACAGTTCTGAGTTGTAGTTGGAGTCTTCTGTACAGTTTAAGCTCTTCCACATACATGCTTTACTTGATATTACATGGCACCTTCACTTTTATCTTCAGGTGGTTGGGCATGGTAATCCTTTTTTTACGCATAGTGAAATGGAGATTTAGGATATTGCATAACTTCTACAAGATCAGAGCTGGATAGTAATAAAAAGGGGACTGTAACCTTGTTTCAGGCTATTCTCCATGTCTTCTCTATCTTCATTATTTTGTTGGACTTTTGGGATCTATGGGAAAGAAAGCAACCAGGCATCATGGCTTACAGAAGCAAAAGGAATGCCTTGCTAAAAGGAAAAGCACATCATTTGTAGTAATCACAGGCTGAAGCAAAGTAGGCTCCAGGCCAAGGCAGACTATGGCCCATGGCCCAAATCTGGCAGGTCTAGACCAACTGTGTATCTTTCTCAGCCTACAGGCTGACAGTGGTTCTGATATTTTAAAATAGTTGGAAAATATCAAAAGAAAATTAATATATTAGGACATTTGAAAATTATATGAAATTAAAGTTTTTTTGGCTGGTATCCACAGCTTCTAAAATATTTACTCTTGCTCTGTGAGGCAAACCTTTGCTGCCCCTTGCCTTAGGAAATGACATTCCCAGTTAAGTAGTGGCTCATGCAGATCTGCTGGTCTGTTGGCAAGAGCCAGATTTTGGACAGTAGCAGCTGGCTCTCGGTAAGTCAGAAGCCTGTTTTTCATTTTAGACTTTGCCAGTGATTCCTTGTTGTTCTGAATTCAAACACAGAGTTTCTCAGTTGCATCATTTAAAACACAGCACTTGGAGCTACTTAAGATATGTTCTTTGGTGCAGTAAAAAAAAAAGAATTATGTACTCTGATGGCCATTTGTAAAGAAGATTCATTATTTTGGAGTTTGTGTATATTCCAGACACCTGTTCTAGAAACTTGGTTATGAATTTGTGGTTTAGTGGCTTGGAGGAAGTAATTGGTGCATTTTTCCTCAAGACTTATTTTTCTTTAACTGTTGCTGTATACTCGGCTAAATAGAGAAATCGATGGATATATTCCTTTTGTTTATACTTTGCTATTTTGCATTTACTGTGTTCATGCTGTCAATAAGTTAAACTTTACATAATTAATTTTTAAATTGATTGAAATTGTGGTTAATTAAGAAATATAACTAAGAACTATAAGTGATATGTTGTTTATTGTCCTCAGTTGACTACCTTGAGATTTAAATATTGCAATCTATGTTTGGTAAGGATGCTGCCGAATATGCTAGTGCTGCTGAGTTGATTACCACCCAACTAAGAAATCACTAGGGTGCTGTTTATACTTACTACTTATAATTTAAAGATACTAACTTCTAATGAATTTTAATATTTCTTAATGAAGATTAATTCAGAAAATTCAGAGTGGAGGGATGCTATTTGCATATAAAAAGGGAAGATTTTTTTTCATGCTGAACAAAATTTTTATTTCTCTTTAATGCTAATCTTTGAAAGACGTAGCTATATCTAAAATGCTGTTCAACTTTACAAGTAATCAAATTATACAGCAATTTGTATACAGAAGTATATAAATTAAAACAGCATTGAGAGAGATTTCACCCATTAAATTCCATATAGGATATCCAGGTTCCCTTTTTCTTTGAAGAAATAGGCACTGGAATGGGAGTGGAAATTGGTACAGATTTTTAATAAATCTGTATTAGTACATGTTTGTGGCACATACATTTATTATGGAGAGTTAGTGTATGCACATAACACATCTTAATTCTTTTTATGTTCCCTGTCCTCTCCCCTTCTCCCTCCAACTCTTGATGAAATAGGGAGGATTTTTATCAGCTATTTACTTTTACATAAAAGAGGGAAATTATTTCTGTTAAAGACTTTAGTCTAGTTTTTGTCTTACTTACTTTTCTCTCTCATTGCTGGGACAAAATACCTGATGCCCAAAATTAAGGAAGGAAAAATTTATTTAGCTCACAGTTTGTGCAGGTTTCAGTCTGTTATCTGCAGGGCCCAAGGCAGGGTGACTTATGGAGAGGTCAACAGTTCATGGTGGCAGAAGATAGCAAAAGCAACCAGAGCAAAAGGGAAGGAGCACAAGAGAAGACTGCTTTTGTCCCTTATATTGTACGTGGGCTATGCACCTTAGGATGAGTGTAGCTTTCACACCCATAAGCCCAGCATTGGGCCATAAATCAGTCACAAATTCTAGAAATCTGCCCCCATGACTGCATGAAGCTTTGAAAGGACATCCAGACATCTCTGTTCTGCCCCTGGCCCCCAGAAAGACTCATGCAAATGACATTTAGTTCATTTTCAGAAGTTGCTAAAATTCTAAGTTATAGGATTGCTGAAAAGGCCAAGTCCCAAGTCCCCTCGAAGATCTAAGGCAAATTCTTAGCTGTGAGCCCCTGTACAAGTGAAAAGTTAAACACTTCCAACATTCCAGGCACAAGATAAACATTGCTATTCCCAAAAGGTACAAACAGGGAGTTACAAAGGGTTGCACCCAAAGCAAGTCCAGAATCCAGTAGGGCAAAGACTAAGTCCTATAGTTCTGTGTGGAACATTAAAAGCAATCTGTGTAAATTGTGAGATCCAAAAAGATTGTGTAACTCTACCACTATGGCACTTCCAGTGGTTGTAGGTTCTACAACTTCTCTCTGCCTACTCTGCTTAATCTTTGAAGCGTTGAAGCATTCCTGGCTTTTCTAAACTCCTGGGGTCTCCACTGCACTTTTGGCTTCATCCCTACAGCTTCACATACTGCCCTCCCACGGTCACACTAGCTGGCCTCCCAGACCTTCTTTTGAAATCTAGGTGGAAATCTTTTTAACCTCATAACTCTTGCATTCTGCATGCACCTAAAATCACGATATTACGGGTGATGCTAAGGTCTGCTCCAGCTGGAGCAGTAGCCAGTGTTTCCTCTCTGTTAGCTGTAGGGATCAAGTGCCTGGATCACAGAGTACTCTGAACCTGATTCTGAGGAACAACTTCTCTATCCTGCCACCATTCTGGAACCTGGTGTGGCTGCTGCCATTTTGGAACATAGTGTATCTGCTTCCATTGTGGAATATGGTGCTCTACAGCTTTCTCCTCAAAGCAAAGTGTTTCACTTTTGCAGTTTTGAAGCTGCAAAGGATAAAGACTTGCTACCTTTTGTGATACCTCAGGCCATCTTTTCAGTTCTCCTGTTCCTTCTCAGCAATCAAGATCTCTTCAGTTCTATCTTTGCAGTCTACAGGAACTTCCTTTTTGGTCAAACTCACAGCATTTTAATCATCTTGCTGGGCTCTTTGCTCTTGATTTGCAATATAAATCTGGCTAAAAGCTCCCAACAACAGCCATGCCACAGCCTCAACATTTGACTGTCTTGAAATTTCTTCTGCCAGGTTAATTAGTCTGCCATCATTAATTTTAGTTTTAGTCAAAATCTCTGAACGTGAACAAAATGCAGACGGACTTTCGCCAAACCATAACACAGATCATCTGGAGTCCAACAAATGCAGTCCTTCTTCCCAGCAGAAACCTCCGGAGCCAAGCCTGGTCTTTACTAGCAGGATTTCTGTCAGCCTTCTCGTCTTCTGATCTCTGACCAGAATCTCCCATACAAAACAGCCTAAGGTGTTTCAATGTGACTCTTTCAGGTGACATCTCCAAACCTTTCCAAACTCTTCCCACAAGCCATTCCCAAAGGCTGTTAAACCACATGTTCAGGTATAGTCACAACACCCGACTTCACTGGTAGCAAATTCTGTGTTGGTTCCTTTTTTCTCCTGTTGCTGGGATAAAATACCTGATGCCCCAAATTAAGGAAGGAAAATTTTATTTAGCTTCCAGTTTGTGGAGCTTTCAGTCCATAACCTGCTGGGTGTGAGGTCCAGTGGCTTATGGTGAAGGCAGCAGTATATGATGGTGGAAGATAGAAAAAAAGAACAGCAAAGGGGAAGAGCACAAGAGAAGACTGTTTTTGTCCCTTATATTGTGTGTAGGTACCCACCCTATGATGAGTGTAGCAGTCAAACCCATAATCCTAGCATTGGATAATGAATCAGTCACAGATTCTAGAGGCCTGCACCCATGACTGCATGAGACTTTGAGACGACATCCAGACACAAACTGTAATAGTTTTTATAATACAAATCTTATTTAATTAGGCAGGACATTTACCTATTTAGTTACCTTTCAAGCCGTGATAGTTTTGGTAACAACAGTTTTAGGAAAATAATAGTCATTTTAAGAGTTTTTAATAACTTATGTGTATATTCTCTCATCCTTCTTGAATTCATTTCTTAAAGAAGATATAAGGAATTTGGTTTAAAACTTAGTTTGTATAGCCTTAAAAATAAATTCTGGTCAACTAGTGAGAAACTTATGAATAGATAATCTTTGTTTTCCCTTTAAAAGCAGTCAGCACTGATAGCTTTTCATTCCTATTCTTCATTATTGTTATTCTTTGTACAGAAATATCAGTTTCTATGAAAGTTGATGAGTAACAGGCACCCCTGGGTGTGTTACCAAGGCAGAGTGATAGAGGTCTGCTGTTTCTGAGTGTTCTCCTTGCCAACATTTTCGGTTTCTGGAGAACCACTGTATTTATAAATTAAAATCTGCACTGTCAGTGAAAAAAAATGAATATAATTTAAAGAACATGATTATTGTTGTAAATGTACTCTATAAAACTTTAAATACAAATAGGTCTTTTTATGAACAAACAGATGAAATGAATGGCTAGATGATAGCATAGCCAGACAAACATGGATGAGTTTCTAAAATAGGCTAGAGTTAAAATTAAATCACATTTGTTATATCCATTGATTTTAGATTTTTGTGAGAAAGTGTCTTGCTGTGTATTCCAGGCTGGTCTTAAACTCACGATGTAGTGCAAAGTGAACTGAAACTCACAGTGGCTCTCCCACCTCAGCCTCCCGAATACTGGGACTACAGGGACAGGGCATCCTGCCCAGCCCATTTTAGAGAGTTTAATACACTTTTTGTTATTTTAAAGATGATGACATCTTGATGTTTATTCTATTACTTGACAGACTTTCTTTGGGGTTACATTCACAGTTTTTTAGGAGGAATGTCCCCATTTGCTTTCTAGTTATGGCTAAACTTTTGTAAACCTTGTATCTGAAAGGCATGAGAGAGATAGGATTTTCCTTCGGTTTAAATGCTTTGGTCTACTCCCAGACATGGACAAGTACATTCTTTATGGGACAAAAGAACTTTCAAGCATATCATTCATTGCTCTTATCACTAACCCTACCTGGTCAGTCCCAGACACGTAGGTAAACTAAAGAAATCTTGAATATGCACCCTACTATACAGCTTAGTCCTTCCATGGGCCAGCAGCAAGTAGAAGAGGTTCGTGATCCTGGCAGTCTTAGCTTCCTGGACTAGGATGTCATTCTAGCGCTTAGAAAAAACATGCAGAGTCCCAGCAAATAGTGCTCCATCAGTAAATCTCTGTCATGTCTTCTCCGCTTTAGTTGAAGTCACAGCTTTTACTGGATTTAAGAGTGCTAATTACTTATAGATGCTGCACACGGGGATAACAAGGGAGTCAGTTACTTTCGGATACTTTCAGTGCATTCTCTAACAAGTTCTTTAAACATTGAAACCTTCCTTCCTTCCTTGTTCTAGCAGTATACTAAACACCAGCAAGTATTGCGTTTAAAAAATATATAGATGTAGAATTTAAATTATTTCTTGAAGGAAGGGGAGGAGGAAGAAACTGGCTGACAGTCTGTGGATACACTAAAACCTTCCCAATTCAATCTCCTGGAAAAGTGTTGCAGAGCTGTTATGCAAAGGGAAAATTGATTCATTGGTAGGATTTTTCCAGTTCTGCCCGAACCAGCTCTGAGGCCTCCTGTCTTCTGAGGTCCCCTTCTCTGGCTTTAGCCATGCTGTTCTTTCCTGGCCTCCAGCTGGCACCACAACTGACCAGAATGCCCTGCTTGTCCAGACCCTCTGAAATTCCTTTCAGCCACGTCTGGAGGAGGACAGTTCTCCTTTTCTTCTAAGTTTAGTTGAGACAAGGCTGGAATTTTTTAAACAGTGACTTTACTAGGTAACCAAGAGCAAAACAAAACAAAATCCCAACTGGAAAATCACCAAAGCAAAGAAGTGGACAAACTTACAAATTAGACATGAATTTTTGCTCTTCTCAGACTTCAGTATAGTTCGATCTCTTCCTTACTCTTGGCGTACTCTTGAGTGTATGTAAAATCTGAGTCCTTGCCCTAGCTTTGCCTTCTCTTCTTTTCCATCTCACTCTTCAGTTTTTCTTAACACTTCCTTTTGTATGGACAGTTATTCCTCATAGATAGAGCCCATGAGGTCCATTGATACAGATAAGGGTCAATTTTGTTTCTTGGGAACATATTCACACAAACTTAGCAGTTAGGCATTCCATTTTCTTCAGTAGGTAAAAGTTTTATGTATTTTTGCCTGTAACTTTGTGTTGCTATTAACTGTTGGTTTTGAGTATTGTAATTTGTAATTGCTTTTATGAATATACATAATTTAATAAATACACATTTAATTAGTTACTTTAAAAATTCTCCTGTGATATATATTTTTTCCAGAGGTAACTAATGGTATTTTAACTTCTTAGATGCAAATGTATGCCCAAAATTATTCCTATTGTATAATAGTCTGGTGCATGAAAATTAATATTTAAAACTTTGATGCAGGCACAGTGGGGCAGGCCTGTAGTCCCAGCAATTTGGAGGTAGAGGCAGGAAGATAACAAGTTCAAGTCCTGCCTGGGAATCTCAGTGAGACCCTGGCTTAAAAAATAAAAAGGATTGGGTGTGTAGTTCAGAGGGGAGTGCCTGTGGATTGGTACTGTCACTCCTTCCCCCCAGAATCAAAATTTGAGTATTTAAAAGAATGGCTAATCAAACAAAAAATACACTGGGCTCAGTTCCTCCTGCCCCACATTGACATTTTGATTTTTAAGAGGAAAATAATGTATATGTGAAACTGAAAAAAACAGTCTCAGGATGAAATCAGCGATCTCTTAAAATGAAGCAGAAATCAAAAAATCACTCTGAAAGGAGCTTACTGTTAATTTATTTCTTAGACCGAAGGAAACAGAGACATGCTTGTTTATGTTTTGAATTCCACTTTTGCTTCTAGTTATTGTAACAGGATTTGATACTGTTTTTCTCTTGTCTTTTTAGAGGTAAGAAAGTAAAGCCAAGAGTAACTGTTACTAACTTTACATTTTGAGTATCCAAGTGTTTTTATAAATAACCTATCTGAGAGGAATCATATAGTCTACAATACATTTAAATATTGTAAACTGCTTTGAAAATGAAGATAACTGCATATTCTGTTTTCCTCTTATTTAAATTGTATAGATTAAAATAATTAAGAAACCTCTGAATGAGAAGTAACTGTTACCCAAGTGTAGTGGTATACGTCATCTGAAATCCCAGCCCATGGGAAGCTAAGCCAGGAGGACTGCACATTCTAGCGTCATGTGGGCAACCTGCCTCAGAAGAAAAGAAACAGTTAATCAGGGCTGGGAATGGAGCTCAGGGTGAAGGGCAGAGCTCAAACCCCAGTCCTACTACTGCCAAGAGAAAAACAATCAACTGCCAAGTGTTGGGAAAGGGGATTTTTACTTCTATCTAACTGAATACCTACTTCTGCCCTATTCAGAAATGTTTCGTCTAGTTTCGGGATTTGTTTAGCTAAGTTATGGTTAGCCATAACAAATGGACTATCCCAGTTCTTCTTGCCTTACTATGACACTCACTCACCCTGTGGTTCAGTGTGGGTGAGTCTTGGCATGACAGTTACACTGAGATAATATGTAATACAGTATTTTCTTTCCATTTTCATTTGCTTGCAGGAAATCATTGGTTCCTTTGGTGATCTGTAGAGGTTCAGAAGCATAGATTCTGTAGAACCATGTATGCATGGTTGAATTCTATGCTGCATAAGGGCACTTCACATTCCTTGGCATTTCTGATAAATTGACGTACAAATCTGTTGTGCTTTGAGTTACATGAAGAGCTGTGTTGGGTCCTGTTACGGTTTGTGTCTAGATGTCCCCTAAACCCTTGTGCAGTAACGGGGAGCAGGCTATTCAGAGGTGGCTGAATCTAGAGTTTTCGATTGATTCATGTTCCAGTGCTGGGATTAAGGGTGTGAGCCTTACACCCACCTAGGATGGGTAGCCTGCATGCAATATAAGGGACAAAAGAGGCTTGTGTCTTTCTTGTCTTGTTGTTTTTGTGGTCTTCTGTTGCCATAAACTGTTGCCCATCTGCCATGTGCCACCCTGTCTGGAAGCCTGTCGATTATGGACTGAAACTTCTACAAACTGTGAGTAAATCTTGCCCTGTCTAACTTTGGGTTTCTGGTATTTTATCTCACCAGTGAGAGAAAAGTAGCTAAAACAGTTCCACTTCCCTACTGATTAAATAAGAGTTTAAGAGTGATGATAAGATGAATACAGAAGCAATACAGAGGATAGTATTTTTTCAATGTAGCCAGTGTAGGTTACTATAAAGCAGTAAGACTAGAAACCTCTAATTGTGAATTAAAGATACAAATTCTTTTCTGGATTACTGGTATATGATTTATTTTAAGGCCAAATGTTCCTACACTATTTGCATGCTATTTATGAAAGATGCCCTGTGGGAGATAGTGTCAGGTGTTAGTTAAGAAAGGATGAAATTGTAGAACCAGTCTTAACTTAAATCTTATCTTTATCACTTGGAAAGTGTTACTTGAGCTCTCTGAATTATCATTGATTCTTTATAATGGTAATTTCTTCCCAAAGTTGATATGAGCATTAAATGTGATAATTAATGCCTTTAAAAAACATGGCACAATGCCTATAAACCTAAGTTATTTGATATGTACTCTTGTTATCATTTTAAACAACAAATTTCTAATTAGCATTGTTCTAAAGTGGTACCTAAGTGAGTGGAATTAATTCTTATGTTTTGCTAATGGTAAGCCAAATATAGACCATTGATAAATTCTAGAAAAAATGGTAATAAGTTAAGTTATAAAGACATTATTTCCAGGGGAACCCAGAAGAAATAAAGAATAAATGGAGTGGTGGAAATGTAGACTCTCTGCTGATGTTCTTTGATCAATCACTTACTCAGATTCAAAATTTAAAATGATTATTTTCTCATTCCGACTTAAACATGTTGTTTCCCTCTTACTTTCTTTTTTTGTTTCATCTGTAATGGAAAGTATGTATGTACATGTCTATATTTGAATATGTTGAACAGGTGAGGACTTCTTCAAAAACATAGTACATCACACTCAACAGAGGTTCCTTACTGTCATCTAGTACCTATTCACATTCACCTTTGCAGTTACGTTTCAACAGTGCCTTTTCATAGCTGGTTTGTTTGATCAGGACCCATTGATTTCTTTTCCTCAATATCTCTTTCTCTTTGCTATCATCACCTTAGTCTAAGCTGCAGACTCTGGTAGCTTGCGAGTCAAATCTAGGCTTCTTACTGTATTTCAGAAAACTCACATTAATTCTTATGCTTTTAAAAATCAGAAAAATTTGCTTAAAAATATGTTTATTTTTTCTTGGTGGAAAAAAAAGAAAAGGAGGGCCTGGAAAGCTGAGACTTGCTTTTCCACATGGCAACAAGAGCTGGCTGACCCTGAGGACTTTCCTTACGGATGGTGCTTGTGCACTGTAGACCTCTTGCGGTCGTACATTTGTGGTCTGTTGTGAGTGTGTATCACTGAATTAGACAGTGATGAATTAGACAGTTATAATGCTTCTCTTCTGTCTCTCTCTTTCTCTTTTTTTTGAGTCAAATTGCTCTTGACTAGGGGAGATCCCCTTGTTCCCACTTAAAGGGCATTAAGTAATGTCTGGAGACTGCTTTTTTGGTTGAGTCATGGGCCTACTGACATCTTGTTGGTAGAGGCCAGGCTTTCTTCTTAAATATCCTGGAATATATAGCATACCCCCACCTCCCAAGAAGGAATGACCTGCCCCACATGTCAGTAGTGCTGAGGTTGAGACTCTAAGCCAGTTTCATGGCCTGTTTCTGATTTTACTGCCTGGTTTCTGGTGCCTTCTTTGTTTACAGATGTGTTTATCATTGTTTCCAAGTTTGATATTGATACTGGATATATGTTTATATTGAATTCTTCATGCTCCAGCTACGATTTGATGCTTTTCCCATTTACCCTCACCCTTTTGATCGTATATTAGGTCCTTTAAGTCTCAGGATCTTGCTTAGCGCTTCTAAGAACTCTATTTAGTCCATTCATGAAGCAATTTTTGATAATACTTAGTCACACTATTCCCAGAGAATCATTTATTAGAACTAAAAGTCACCATGTTACTTTCTGCCAAACGAGGGTCAAATCTACGGCTTTGTCTGGAAAGCGGCTGTGCTACTGACATACACCCCAGTGGCTGGAATATCTCTTAAGGATCTATTTTAACACTTTACCTTTACCACAGTCTCCGCTTCTCTGTTCGAAGAAACTGAATCTAGAGATGTCAATTCATACGTGCAAGTTTTTTTTTTTCTGATCTTTTTCCCCTTCCATGTTGAACTGCAGTATTATTTTCTAATACATAATTTGTCTTATAATTACATTGTAAGTTATTTTCAGTGTTTTTGGGTGAATTACTGTCATATTCTTAGCTGGATTTTAACCTGCAAAAAGGTAGAAACAGTATCCTCTGTTGTTGGACCCAAAATATGTGAATTGCTATGCTTTAGAACTCCAAGTCTCTGGAAGCATTTCTGGCTATTAATCCTACACAGAGGCAGTCAGGTCACTCCAACCATAAATAAGAGGAGGAGTGGGCACCTGTGCTACTCAGGGTTCCTTTCAGGAAAGATACTCTATTTTAGGTGTCTTGAGCAGAGGGACTGTAACAAAACTATGAACTTGCACAATTATTGGAAAAAGACCAGACTGACAGGAACAAATCACTTAGGGACTTGTTCACAGGGAAAATCTGTAAGGATTTTGTTGAGACAAGAGGAAAATCATTGAAAAAATTTTGGGAGAAAAGAGAAAATATTTGTATAAATTAGAATATCACATTCTTTGGACATATGACGCTGAATGTTATATGGGCCAGGTCTTAGCCTATGGTCTCCTGGCTTCTCTGCTAGGCAGCTGTGTGCAGTACGGTTGTTACATGCTACAACTGTAAATTGACTCTAAATTGATATCGTTACGGTCATATCATTTTGGTGATGGTGTAAACAATAGACTGCTCAGGGGGCAGGGATGAATGAAGGGAGGTCCTAGGAGGTATTTTTCATAGTACAGAGAGGAAATGATGGTGCTTAGCTGTAGGCCAGTCACTTTCTAAGAGAAACGTTAAATTCTGTAATACTGGTAGGGTCTGCATGTAGCTTAGATGGGGAATTTGAGAATAACACAATAGCGAAGAATAATTCATAATTTTATACAAAAAATACATTAAAAGTTTAAAGTTACCAGTCTTCACCATTTAGAAATACACTCATACTGACATGTATTGGAACTGTTTTGGGGGACTTTGGCTGTTATTTTACTGTTACTTTAATAGTCACTGTTATTAACATTTATATTTTTGTCTATAATGTAATTCAAGTAGTTATTCAGTACAGTGTTAGTGTTGAATAGCAGACCTTTAAAACAGAATTTTTGCAAGAGAAACTGGAGTGTGAAACTCTAGGAAAAAGGCCAAAACTGCTGCTGTGATTCACTGGGCTGTGAGTTTGGGAGCCAGCACTCTGCACAATATTAGTTATAGTGCTAAAAAAATTACAGAGCCTCTTGAAACAGACTTAAAGTTTATAGCAATTTTTGTATAATCAAAGCAAGAAAGATGAAAACAAGTACTGGAAAATCTGGCTGCATAATGCTTAAAATCAGTACTGTTGCAGAGTCCCTGAGTTGGCTGTGGTTTATACCAAAGCCCCAAGTGTATGTGATGTGACAGGAGGTTGGAATGTGCTGGTGATCTCCTGTCATGATTTGGTGTAGTATATTCATTTTTCATGGTTAAATTATGTTTAAAGCAAGCAGTGGGAGATTTATGTGCTTAAATTTTGTATAAGGGCAAACATTGGGAGAGTTAGGCGCCCAGAAAATATTCCCCTCCTTCACCATCTATTTAGTTCAACAGGACAACTAATCTTGTAATATAGGAGGTTAGGGTTCTTTTGTAGTATGTTAACTGACCATCCTTTGCATAAAAGTTCAACTAAGTATAGTTGTAAAAGGACCTCTAGTGATTTGATATGTGTGTTAACCTGTAGTTTTAGGAAGTGATGAAAATAAAATAAAACAAAAAGAGACTGAGAATGAATAGGCAGGGAGATGGAAAAATTGGAAAAGGGAAACATCATGAGCAAATAGTACAGCTGGACAATGAATTTGGCATTAAACTTTGTTAAGTTAATCAAGGGAATTTGTTGTGTTACATAATTTTTTATTTACTGAAAAGAAAGAAAACTTTATATTGATTTAGGAAATAACTTGTCTCGGTGACAAAAATGGAAAAAATTGGTTCTTTTTGTAAGAAGACATTAAATAATAGTAGATAGTAGCATCATTTGTAGAATATTTATAGTAGCAGAAGTATGAACATCATCTTCATCTTCTTTAAAGTAAAAACAAATACGTTAAGTAGTAACTTGGTAATTGATTTTCTGACAGCAGCATTTCATCAGTGGCATGGTAAGGGACATGGTTCCCAATCCTCCAACTGTAGGGACAGAAATGGTAAAGTCTGTAATATATGACAAAATGGAGAGGCCCAGGGCCATCAGTATTGCTAGTTTATGTGATCTGTCTTTCCTTAAAGTCTCAGTTAATATGAATTCCTTAGAATTTGTTCTTAACTTTGCAATTTATTACAGTTTCTGCTGTTGAAATTGCTCATCTGTTATCTCTTGTTTGTAAGTTCCTTCTTGGCACTTACCAGTTTCTCCTTATAATTATTTGTGCAAGTATTTTGCTTACTATATGCTATCTCCACTATATTATACAGTCTACAAAGACAGGGAGTGATTCTTCCAAATATATCCATGGAATGAATTTCTTCTTGAAATAATTCTTGAATGCTTATTATGTGTCAGGTAAGAATTTGTGTTGCATTAGGAATTATATTTTACTGTTGTGTTTCCTGTCATATCTCCAGTGTGAAGCACTGCTTATTGCACAGTGAACATCTGTAACTATTTTTTGAGAAAATAAAGATAAACTTCCATTGATGATTATGTAGGGTGAAGTGAAATCAGGTGTTAAATCTGGAGTTGAGGAATATAAACATCTCCTGAGGCTGAGAACATTTGTCTGTCACAGACTGAAATTTTAAAGTGTTTTTGCTCCTCTGATACTCCTTGGTATACTGGAGTTTCTCTCTGAGCACAGTGATTTTCCTTACAGGAAAGAGAAGTAGTAACAGCCCAGAGTTTGGGTTATTAATCGATGTGGGATAGATCTTACATATCAGTGTTTAAAAAAGTTTCTTTAGGCATCTGTATTGTGTATGCAGTTTCAAAATTACATCTGAAGGTAGAAGAATATGGTGGTGTTTGTAAGAATCCTCTTTTCTTGAAATACCTTTTGTTTATATTGACAGAGGCATTTGTAGATAATGTGTGTGTGTGTGTGTTTCTTCAGAAGGAAATCTGCTGAGCAGTTTCCCCTGCTCTTGTAATTATCAAAGTGTATCACTAAATACCATGGAAGCCTGAGATGTTTTCCACTGGGTCAGCCTGGAAGCTTTAGGTCAGCCTGACTTTTCTTTGGATAAAAACTACAAACTGCCTGATATAATAATGTAGTTCTTGGGAGGTGTTTGCCATTAAGCTGCAAGATAAATCTGCAAAGACTTCACTTAATAATAATCTGTTATTGGTGAACACATGGAACATAGCAACTTTAATTTTAATTTAATTTTAATGTGGTTAGGTATGTCCTTTTTTGGCTATACCTACACATCCAGCTTTCTGCCTAACAGGACATAATATATTATAAAAATCTTCAGGATACAGTAAAGGAAGAAATATGCTGGCTCACTGACACTCAGACATTGAAATGGAGATATATTAAAATAAAGGTTTGAAACCGCATTTGACAAAGATTTCTCTAGGGGCACCCTATTGTAGGAGTAAACATTCTGCAGAATTAGATGTGTTTCAGGGAACTGCTTTGTCACTGGATAGTACAGTTAAAGTTATGAGACTTCAAGAAAAGATTTTACTTGCTTGATAGTTTTTACTGAGCAGTAGCCAAATACAGAATGACTTCTCTTATACAGTGTTTAGAGAAAAAAAAATCAAAAGAATTTTTAACTGACTGCAATGTTTTTAACTAAAAATGTAATTTGTGAATTTGAGCAAATGTTTCTGTTATTTTATACCATGTTGTTTGTTTCTGAAAAAGAACACACAGTATAGTTCAGTCTCTTTAGTGTTTGTGATTGTGTGTGTGTGTGAAGTTATTGTGTGTTGTCTTCTACTTTGAGAAATTCTGGAATTAAAAACAAGTGAGGAGTGTTGGAGAGGTCATTAGTGTGAGAAGATACTGAATTTGTGTTCCAGCTTTTAGGTCATATTGAAATGAGATGTCTCTGGGCAGTAGTTATTTGTTGAGTAATATTATGAGGCTTTTCAGCAGTGAGAATATTAGTTCTCTTGACTCTAATGCAGACACTTGTCAAATACTTGAATGTTTGAAGATTCCTTGGAAAAATTGGCCACATAGGACACTGGCTGAGCTTTCTATTAAAGGGGACCCTCACCACCTGTTACCCCAGTTCCCTGAATAACTACTGACTCTTTTCTTGAGTTTAACCTGGCCCAGGATATGGGGTGTCCTGCCCCTGTATGAATTTATACTGCTTATCTTAGGTTGCTTGCAAAAGAAAGTTATTTTATGAACATCTGCTTCAAATATTATCTCTTGGTTATGACTAAACTAATGCCTTGCTATATTTTTATGGAACAATAAGTTGAGTTACCATTTGGTGAACCATTCATTCTGATGTGTTGCAGCTAGGAATTAAGTATGATTGTGCAAGTCATAGAAGGGAGGGAGGAATGGATCAAGTTTTTCACAGTGACCTTCTTCTAACCGTGCTCTTTGGTAACAGACTATTTCTTTCCCCCAGTTGTTTCATTGTACATGTTCTAATCCTTGCAGCAAATTTTTTACCAGTGACTTAAAGTGATGGCATTTAAACAGGAATGTACGACTGTGGGTTGCTTAGTCTACAAATTTGTTATTAAAAGAGACAGAAATCTGCATATTGATTACTGCTTCAGTCCAGTGAGATATTGTGAAGTGTAGAAAAATTCTGCATGTTAGGAAGTGCTTGGTCATTATCTTGTCTTATGTATTATAAGAAAAACTTCAGCGCTACAATTAGGTTATCTGCTCATTAGTGTTCATAACTCTCCCAAGAGCCAGAAAATATCAATACAAGAGTAGTTACGGTGACAGAGTCTCCTTAGGGATAGAAAATGTGAGCATTTGGATTTTATATTATCTAGAAGGGCACAATAAATACTTTAATTTAAACTTTTTCTTATGATTTTATCCATTGTGAACATTCATCTTTTAAGATTAGTCATGTTAAATAATTTGAAGCCCTTCATTCTTCTTTCTCACAAACCCCATTTAGTATTTCACTTGTTCGGTTGATCTTGTTTTATCTAATTCAAAGCACCCCGGTGGTTGAGGTAGGAGGGTTGAGAATTTGACCCCAGCTTGGGCAGTTCAGTGACTTAGGGAGATTCTGTCTTAAAACAGAATTTAAAAGACTGATATGTAGCTCAGAATGGGGACCCTGGAGTCAATCCCCAGTACCAATGAAACAAAATAAAACACCCGCAATAAACGCCAGTGTGACAGCCTCATGTTCCATGTTTGTGGAATCTCTTACAGTCCCTGCTTCACTGTCACAGCTGAACACATTGCTCTCTGAAAGGATTAATGAAATAACCCACGTCCTACCACATACTGTCTGGCATCACAGGCCTTTCTCTGAAATTTTGACAGAAACTTCCCTGATCCCATAATTCTTGCATGTGCACACTCACAAAACCTGCATCACGTGGTTAGTGGCTGTGTCTACCACTGGTTTCAGAAATAGCCAATACCCTCTTGGACCATGATTGCAGTTGACTCTTAAGTACCTAGGTAGCTGGGTAGCTGGGCAGGGCGAAATGAATCCTAGGAAAACAGGTATCCCTGTAGGAGCAGGGTGCCCTGGCATTCTCTTCTCAAATGAGATATTTATATTTTTATACCCTTGAGCACAGCAGGGTTAGTATCTTGTTGACCTTAAGGTGTCTTTCTTGTTGATCCCATGTAGATTTCTTGGCTTCTTTTTAATGGTGCTAGTCTCTTCAACAAGGACAGCATCCTTGGCTACAATTTAAACAAGCTTCTCTTCAGTCAAGCTGCTAGGTTTTAAAAAATTCTTGCCAATCTGATTTTTGCTCTCACTTTAAATGTGGATAAATGCAGCGAGCAGTATTTCATCACCCTTAAACTCAGTCTCACTTCCAGTCTCCGTGCATGAGTGAAGTAGCTGTATTCACTACCATGAATGACCTCTAGTCCAGTTCCTAATAGTCTTCATTTCCATCTGAAATCTCACCAGTACAGTCTTTCTATCCAGATTCCTATAAGCATTGTTTTTCAGCGTTACTACCAGAATTTCCTATTAACATTCTTTAGCAGCATTCTGAATTTTTCTAGCCTGTTTCTCCAGAGTTTTCCAAATTCCTCCTATAAAGAATAGTGAACCACAGGATCAGGTATAGTCACCACAACACAATACCTCCACTTCTGCTTACCAGTTTTATGTGTTAGGCAACTTTCTGTCACTGTGACAGAATGCCTGAGGGAAACAACTTGAAGAAAGATGTGTTTTGGATCGTGGTTTACCAGTTTCAGGGCATAGTTACTTGCCTATTTTATTTCTGGGCCTATGGTGAGGCAGAACATCCTCAGAAAGTTGTCAAGGGGAGATTTCCAGCTGCCAAAGTAGCTGCTGTAAATCTTTTAAGACAGGGTAAGGATGAGCTGCTGCTTAATTTAGGCAAGGTAGAGATGACCAATGTGATAGTTTAAAAATAATTTTATGATGTGTTATAGCAATGTGGCGTAGAATGAGCAAATGTTTTACTATAACTGATGATAATAAATGAAACTTTGAACTTTCTTTCATCCTTATTACAGGTACATCATACCTTTTCATATCCACTTTTAATTTGCATCTCAGATTCATTCCTTTAGATTTGGCAGACTTTAAAAAAAAGATATTTATATGGAAAAGTAAAGATTATCTTGGTTCAGGTACCTTACTTTAGAACTTTCCCTTAGAGGCAGATGTGCCTAAATACAAATGCAATTGAAAGTGACCTCTATTCTGGGACAGTTCTTATGTTAATTAATAGGAATGTATATTTATTTTTACTGTTATCTTATGTTGGTTTCAAACTTTGCTATTGATGTCCTTTATGGTTGACCATAGGGAATATTGTTAGTACCTGTGTAAAAAATGAAATAAAAAAGAGTAATAGATCAAGTGTATTTCAACAAGCTATGTAATCTTGCTACCAGATTTCTGGCAGGCATTTCATAGTGTCTGATAAAACATGTGGTCAGCAGATGGAATATGCCAGCTAATTCCAAAGAAGTTCTTATTACTGTATATCTTTCCATTTTGGAGGTTGCTCAATCTTTGAACCTTTGGAATTTGACAGATGTAAATCCATTTTTTTTCTATGCAGGGGGCAGATTTTCCTTTGACATTAAAATTATATCCAGTATATAAATTTCATAATATTTTGAAGGATAATATGTACTTTCCATGTCATAAATTATGGAAAATAATCTTACATACTTTAATATTAGTAAAGATATGAAACATACTGCTTTTCCAACAGAGTTTGATCATTTTGGATGGTGTTTATTGTATTTGATATATTAATACAAAATCTACCTCCTCTCAATTAATTCCCCTCCCAGTACCTCATTCAATTGTCTTTTCCAAAATAATATAGAGAAAATCAAACTTTCTTCTCTTCAAATATGAATTATGAAATATGAAATTGGTGAGTTTTTTTTCAGAATTCTCAGTCCCTTAACTATTCAGTATATAATACAGTTTTCAGACTTCTAATTATACTGACCAAAATCTGTGTTGTGAGGGTTCCCCTTAATATAGTACACCAAGAGTCTCCTAATTTTTCAGATGGGCTGTGCACATTGCAGTGGAATCATCACATCTCTTGCTAAGATTGCTTTTGCTTTGTTTTGGCCAGCTTTCTTATACATTGCCTCATTTTGAGCTTGCGTTCAAGTAATAAACACATTACTTAAAATAGAATCTTTTTTTCTTTTTTAAAACTTTCAGCTGAAGTTTTATTTACTCTGATTAAAGCTTACTTTAGCATGATCATGCTTTGGTGTTTGAATTTTATTTTCCTCTTCTAACTCTGAGGGTAATTTTTAGGATCTCAGTATATAATTTTTGGCTCCATTCCAGTCTGCATTTTTATCTGCATATGTCTGGGAGGGAACTGATATGCATGTGGAAGAGGGGGTTCCTTTTATTTTGCTTTTTACTGTTTATCATGTTTAGCTCCATTCCTAACATGTAAGCACTGAGGATTTGAGTAGCAGAAGTTGGAATTTGTAGGGGTGGCAAGGAGGAGCAGCATGTTACTAAAGAGAGCTGTTATAAAGTCATTCTGAGTGAAGAGTATTTTTTACAGGTTAAATGATGTTATAATTAGGAGAATACAAATTTATTTAAATGTGTATTATATCAAAGTTTTCTCAATATAGTTTTCATCAATGATTTCTGTAATTAATATGGTTATAAAAACGGCTATATATTTTATATTAAAAATTATACCTTATACTAAAATCAAGTCTCTTAAATTTTCAATCTTTGCCTAATCATTATTTGTTTCATTTATTATAAATATACTTGTTTTGATGTATTTCACAGTAAAGTGATTTACTTGAATTGTTTTTCTTAAATGTCTTTAACTTTTATAGTACTGTGGAAGTTACTAGCTACTGGGATTTCTTGATTATAATATCTCTTTGTACTTGGATTTGGAATTTGTCTTCCATTCATTATTAGATTATCAAATAGACAAACTAACATTACATGTAAATTGTGTTATGCGCATGTATAACTTCACACATGGTGCGTGTAATCATTGTATTGCATACATACTGATAAAAATTCTAAAAATTAATAAATGCTTATGTAAATAGCGACAAAAAGTGCATGTATTACAAAGAAAATGTGGATTCCCAAAAGCAAGTGAAAAAATCTTTTAAAAATTCATTTTTGCACATATTCAATTTTTATTTGAAATTAAAATTTACAAAATATGTTGTGGTTTGAAGTATGTGTGAAGGACGGATGGAGATGGTCACGGTAATCTTTTAGATATCCATCACTCGTGGATGTCCTAATGAGGTCTGCTTCACTTGTTACCTGGTTTTGACCTTTTCGTTTCAAAAGTTTATCTTTAATGCTACCCATATAATAGGATCATTTGTCATGAAGCCTTTCTTCAAGTAAGTGGCAGTATTTGCCCACTGTGTGTACTGTTAATGTTTACCAACTCACTGTGGCTTGCCAGAGCTTACCAAGTTTTAAAACTGAAAGCCCAGTTTTCTGGGAACTTCTTCAACCCTTGGCAGACTGGGACCATCTGCATAATCTTCACTTAGCACATTTCTTAATTTTCTGTTTCTGTATATGTTGTCAGAGTGCCTATGGAGATCCAGGCATCTGCTTGGATGCAAAGATGTGTTAAGATGCCCTGTATATAGTGTTAGTGGTTAGAGTTTTCTTCTTTAAAGAATTTATTTTTCTTTTTCTAAAAAATCATTAGGGAATCTGCTGATATCTGTTTGACACATCTTTTTTAGAATTTTGTCCTTGTTGAAATTATGACATGAATTGCTCTTTAGGAATTTTTGTGTTGGATGTCTTTCAATAATTCCACAAAATAAAATTGTTCTCTTTCTTCCTAAACTGTGTGGATTTCATTTCTTAGTGTGTATGAGTGACTCAGTATTTAATAAAGCAGGAAAATTGTATGAAAAGATCTAGGAAAACAAATTTGTTTTTGAATTTTAAATTCTGAGTTTATTCTTAAATTGACTACCACCTAACTGCAAAATCCTGGAGAAGTCTTGTTTTTCCTTTATGTCTTTGTTCCATCCTGTATAAAGGAAGCAAAGTTTTTTAGGCTGTTCCTGAGGTAATAATAATTTACATTAAGGTGAACTGACTGTTGGTGGAAGATCAAGGTGTTAATGCTTTCTGTGTCAGATTTTCTATTTCTGGAGTTTAGCTGAATTCTAGCCTGACTGTAATTAACCACATATCATGTATGTAACCAACAAGCCCTATGGTCCTTCTTTCAGTTGAAGACTTACTGCCTGTAGCTAGAAAAATATGTCAGGCTTGCTCCAGACTGTTCTTACATTGAGTGGTTCACTAGGACTGACAGGACTCATTGTAAATTGTAATTGTGTCTGTTATTCATTGAAATGGGATGATGAAAAGCAAAATCAGCAAAGGGAAAAGGCAGAGAGAGGAGGTCTGGGGAAACCACGTATGAATTTCTACAGCCTTTCCATAAGAAACGAAACAAAATATGCATAATTCCTCAAATACCTGGCTGTGACATCACATGTAAGGTATTGTCTATCAGGGATTCAGTGTCCACAGTGTTTATTGAGCAGTGGTCACAATAGGCAACCTCTGTACAGTTACAGCTGCCTAGAAGGGAAGCACAATTTCAGTATTATACATTGTACAATTTAGGCACAGCAAACCCTTCTTACTTTGGAGTGAGAGAATTTAATTTTTCTTTTTGGAAAACCATCTGTAAATGTCTGGAATCCAGCTTTTCAGGTTCCAGCCGAAGTCCAAACTTGCAAGCAGGTTTTTCTGCAGACAGAAGTTTCAGGGTTTCCGTCTCTCTATCGCACGCAGAGTAAGTCTCAAAAGTTTCCTTCTAGACCCCTGACCTTTGGTGGCATGTGAGGCCACCTGATATATTGGAAGAAATGGACTTTGCAGAAAGATTGTGGCTCTTCTAGGAACTTGTGAGGTGGACTTGACTAAATTGCTTAGCCTGTTAAAACCTTATTCTTCATCTGTGAATTTGAGCTAATGCTAAAACTATGTAGGAATTTTGTCTAAAATAAATTGTACATGAATACATATAAGATCTATAGTATCATTTCTTCCTGAATCCACTCACTCAGTAATATTTAAACATTGTGTAGTATACACATGTATTAAAACTTGTACACAGAGTGCCATTAATATGTAAAATCTTAATGCTTTTAGGTATCAGTTAAAATATTGAAGCACAAAATCTTATTTAAAAGTTATGATGTGGTAATAGTCTAATAAGCCGTGAACATCTTACAGTGAGCAAAATGACATCTATTCTTGAGTTAGTATTCCTTTTAGAGAGAGAGAGACTTTAATCTTAAATATTAATTGTGCATGTTAATGTGTTGACTGCAGTTTATGATCAGTGCTCTGAGACAGTGCATAGTAGGTACTCTCTAGCAAATCAGAAAGGATTCTCCTGAGAGAATGACGCATGTCTGAAACTCGAATATGCCTCACTACATCAAGAGATCAGAGACAGACATAGGTAACGATCTTGCATTGGCTCTTTCCTGTGGATGGGAAGATGCAGGCAATATTAGGGGTAGAGAAAAAGGCCAGTGTGCTTGGAACAAATACCAAAGGTGAGAGATAAAGTGGGTGAAACTGGAGAGGGAAGTAGTTAAGATTCACACTGTGGTAGTGGAGTTTGGGCCCTCAGTGGTGTTTAGCAATGTGTAACATGATCAGCTGTCATAAGTATTTTGAATTGATCACTAAGAGATGTGATTAGTGTAAGGAAGGACAAAAGGCAGAGACTGAGTTAACCAGACTTGTATAAAGGCAACATGGCATGAAATTTATTGTGCCTGGGTGCAGGCAGACAGAGAATGGAAAGGCCGTCTGTAGGGAACAGAGAGAAGTGGGCCCTTTTTTATAGGGATTGAAAGAAGGCAAGGGACATTAGGAGGGAAGATTTTAATAAACATCTGTGGTCAGAGTTCTCTGTCAGCCTTGCACCTCAGGGGGCAAAGTCTTTGAGGATCTGGTTTAAATTTTCGGGTGTCTCCAGATGTCCTGGAATCTGCAGGATCTGGTTCTGTCTTTATCTGTTTTATGATACGTGTTTGTGGAAGACAGCCTGGGTGCCAAGCCAAGTTCCCTACTGAGAATAATGCATTTGCTGGCAAACAGATTGGGGCTGGAAGAGTCAGTTTATTCAAGCCTTTCAATTAGAGTTGGCAAAATGGCTATGAGTGGCTATGGCAGGAGTATAGGCAAGTAGTGTTTATAATTTCAGTTAGAATAATAGCTTACTTTGCGATGGAGAGATGCAAAACTTGAGAAAGATCTAGCTACTGCTGCTTAGTAAATTATTTAAATGAATAGCTTCAAGATTGTTTTTGAAGTTGTTTTTAAACCCTAAAAGCATTTGTGGTAGAGAAAAAGGTTGAATTACAATTTGCTGATGTTCACGTATCAGCTACAACCTGTCATAGCTATGCAACTTTGGAATAGAAATGAAAAGTAGATCTTGTGTAACATGAAGGATTTTGAATGGTCAGCCATCCTTTATTCACCTAAGTCAAACAAGAAACTATCAGCTAGTGCTATTATTTACATTAGAAACAAATGGTAAACAAATGATAAATATTAAAGCTAGGATTTGAAAGGAAGTAATTTGTGGTCAGATCTACATGACCTACTATATTAACAAAATATGACCTATAGGTCACATCTGGCCCAAGCTGTTTTTTTGTATAGCCAACCAGAGAACTAAGGATTTTTTTTTTAGAGAGAAAAAAAAAAAAAAAAAAACCAAGGAAAATAAAACAGAATAAAATCTATCAAAATAAGTGATATAGACTTCCAAATCTTTTGAAATCAACAATAGTTACCACAATGCCTTTGTTTTCAGAACAGCTGCAGATACCACCTTCAGACGTATTAAAAATCGAATAGAACATGATAGAATAGAAACAGTAAAAATAAAAGAATGAATGCAATAAAGAACCTCAAAATAAGCTGGTAGTAAATACATAATGGCTTCCATAACATGTCTTGCTATCTTTCAAATAGCTCCTCGTGCCATCAAAGTTAATATAAGCAAAATAAAATAAAGTATCCCCTAAAAAAAACAATGAAAATGAGATGGGTTTCCGGGGATAGTGGATCTCCCTGTAGGTCATGCTCCGTAGTCCGCAATGGCGCTGACTCACACAGAGAGGCCTGGGTCTTGCTCTTCCAAGCCCGCAACAGCCAGCACATGGCGCTGGTATCCCAGCGGGGATCTCCTCCCCAGATTTTTTTTTTTTTTAATTTGAAAGCATTGTCATAAGAAAAAAGAAGGAAGAGAGGGGAATGGGAGAAAGAGGAGGGAGTTGAAAATGTGAGAATATATGTGATCAACAAAACTTGAAGTAGATATTGGTTCTTTTATAGTAAAGTTTGTTGATGCTAGCACTGTGCTAATCATTACTAAGAAAACATGATCCTTAAGTAGAAAATTAAGAACCACCAGTCATTACAGATAAAGGAGTTGTCTAGTTATCTGGTCATAAAAATTAGTTGCATAGTGAAAACAGTCTACTTAGAACTCCTGTGGTAATTTGTTTCTCTTGATTTCTGCAAATTTAAAACTAAGAACTATGAGTAAGTTTATTGGAAAGATTTAAGTACCAAAGATAGCCAGGTTAGTGGTGAGTTACTTAATGTGATACTGTGGTTAAGACAATGGACTTCAGATGAATTTTATGTGCAGCTTGACTGGTGACAGACTGTGTTAGCAAAATGTCTTTTGGTATTAAACTCATGGTTTTTGGAAAGGAAAATTAGGTCGTCAGTGAATATTGTTGCTCAGATATTAAGAATTATTTGGAGAGGAATAAGAACTGTTATTCTAACAGTGCATTCTCTATTGCAACCAATGAAATACTAGGCATAAAAGGATTCTTTTTGTCATTTTAGTCATGTTGGGGGACTGTGGAATGAATACAGAGATTTGCTTTTGCTTTTGTGATGAAATGACTTTTCGTTTTGTAAGTAAAGTGGTGGGTTGTTCGAACCCACTACACTTTACAGATGTATTGTACATTTAATATACATATTTCCTCAGAGTCAAAAGCTGGAGATAGCGGTTAATTTGGTAATGTTTGGGCTTGGATTTGTCTGTTCTTTGACACCATAGTGCTGGCCATCTGACTGAAACCCAGCAAAAGTGATGAGGTATTGTTAGAGATTAACTGGTGAGTGACTATCATTGAGTCCTATTTCTGCAGACCTCTCACTGTTACACTGTTTTATAAAAGGTGGATTGTGTAAGGTAGTAATTATAGTTATTTGAATTGCAATATTGTATATTTACAGAATCTCTCCTTTTTATATTTTGTTTTCCTTTTAGTAAGATGATTCAGATTGTGCTAATTTTGGTTGCAGTTATTCTTTAAATTAGGAAAAGCAACATACAAAAAATGATGTTATAAATGTTATGACTTTTAGGACACTATAAAATAAAAAATAGAAATAGGAAATTAAGATTTTTCTAAGCAGTTGCTTCTAGTTTGTCACACTTGATTTTAGAGGATTAAGATCATTCTTAAGATTAGGTCCCCCTCTCCCTTTTGGCACATCCGTGTTTTTATGACTGTGATGTACTACAGGACTTCTTTAATATGTTATAAATCCGGGGTGTTTTACAGATGCAGATGAAGCTAGTTGATTAGATAATATCTATAAGAATCCTAATCATTATAGATTTTAATTTTTTTTTTGGTACTGGGGATTGAACTCATGACCTCATGCTTGCCAGGCAGGACCTTACACCACTGAGCTAAATCCCTGGCCCTAGATTTTAAAATGTGCATTTTATGGAAGCTTTTCTGTTAATCTTAAGATACTTTATTGGGTATATGCTTTTATTTAAACATGAGAAACACTTTTTAACTCTTAAAATAATGTTACTCGATGTGGTTCATTGGTTGACAGTAACATAATTTTAATTGCCAATTTTTCTTTTTCTTTTAAAGAGAATTAAAAAAATAAAATGATAAAGAATTTCAAAATAAATGATAGAAATTAACAATGGTTATTATATTGCATATTGTTGTCTTCAAAGTAGTTGCTTAGATTACTAGATATAGGCATTCAAAATTTATCAGACAAGGGCTGGGTATTTAGCTCACTGGCATAAGCGTCTGACTGGCAAGCGAGAGGTCATGAGTTCGATCCCCAGTACCACCAAAAACAAAACAAAATACTTGGTACAAAAAAAAAAGAAGAAAATTTATCAGACAGTATAAGCACTATCCATTCCTTTCAGTGAATAGACTGAGTAGTAAAATTATCTTAGCTCTCTTGGGTGTGTGTGTGTGCGCCTGTGTCTTTTTCCCTCCTTCCTTTACTCCGTTCCTCCATCCCAGTTCTTTGTGTATGAGCAGTTTAATTGCCACTTTTTCAATAGCTCTTAAGTTACTCTTAACAAACTAGAACTTCCTGTATGGTGATTAGAGTTCTCTAATCACCATAGTGATTGTAAAGTGTAAGCATTTAACTTCTTGGTAAACCTCCTTATGTTATTATTTTCTGTCTTTGCAGATAAATTATTAGTCATAACTGTAGCTACAAAAGAAAATGATGGATATCATCGATTTATGCAGTCAGCCAAGTATTTCAATTATACTGTGAAGGTATGGTATAGTTTAATCTATAGAGATGTTGGAATATGTGCCATTTAGCACCCATAACATTAACACAATTTATAATCATCCAGGAAGATGAAATTTGGTTACATAATTGCTATTTCTATAGTTTTTAACGATACAGTTTAGCACTATTAACAGTGCCACTCAGCAATTCCTAAATTTTGCTAATGCTTCTATTAACAACAGAAAAATAAGAGATTATTTATAATGTATAGGACGTGATTTCTTCTGGAGGGTTGTATAAAAACATGATATGATTAAGATTTGACAGTGGGTTTCTTTTTTTTTACTGACTTTGAATAATCTTAAATTTTATTGTCAGTTATGTTATGTGTGTATGTATGTGTGTCTTTTAATGGAGAATGGAACAGATATATCTTAGAAGAACAACAAATGAACAAGCTGCTTCCTTCTTCTTTCCCTTTTTATTCTAACCAGACTCCAAGTCTTTTGGTTGGTGCTACCCAACTCACGGTGAATTTTCCTTCTTCAGAAAGTCAGTCATCCAGATACCTCCAGAACTGTGTTAAACTAATCAAGCGTTTCTTATTCAAACTGAATCCAAAGTTAATTATTGTACATAAACACATGTATACCCATGTTTGCAGCAGCATAATTTATAATAATTAAATTATGCAAGTGACCTATATGTCCATCACACAGATAAATCGGTGATGAAAATGTGGTATTTATACAATGGGGTACTACCCTGCTATAAAGAAGGGTAAGTTTATAGGAAAATGGAAGTACTTTGAACATTAAGTGAAATGAATGAGACCCACAAGCTTAAAGTCGTGCAATTTCTCCTATGTGAGAAACCAAAGAATAAATACAAAGCAAATAAAAGACAAGAAATGAAGAGGTAGATCTTTGGCAAATGGGAAGTGGACTAAGAGATGAAGAAGGAAAGAGAGAGGGGATATTAAAAAAAAATTTAAGATATGTCTTGCACACGTACCAACTACCCATTACAAGTATATTCATTAAGTAACACAAACATGTACTAATTAAAACAAAGACTATTAAGAAGACTAAATACTTTTTGTAAGTTAAATTTCTTTTTACTTTTATTAGTACATGTTTGTAATACATAATGGTTACATTCACAGGGAGTTGATGCATGTATAGAGCACATCTTCTTTCTTTTCTCATATCTTCTTTCCCTGCCTCCATTTCTTGGTCACCTTCCCTTTTGCAAAAGATCTATTTTTTTTTAAATTAATTGTATTGTTACATTTTCAGTATACACAGTGATCACATTCAGCATGGGGAATTTGTACCTGTACATGATATATCTTGGTTTTTTCCCCACTCCTCTATTCTTCCTTCAGCCCATCTTCCCCTCCTTATTTATAAAAGCTTTGTTTTCATTTTTCCTTCTCACATTTTTCCTTTTTCTTCCTTCCTTTCCCTCTCCTCCATCCCTAGAGCCCCTTCACATTTGAATATTTTCTTCCTATTTCACAGTATCGATTATACCTTTTGATCCTTGTTTATACTTCTGGTTTCTCACACCAGAGAAGCAATGTGGTGTTTATACAGTGTGTGTCCAGTTAGTTCACTTCATAGTGTGGTCTCAGGGTGCCTCTATTTGCCTAGAAATGTCTCAAGTTTATCCTTCTCTATGGCTGAGTGTAGTACGCCATTAAAAACACACACGTTCTTTATCCCTTCAGCAGTGGATGGGCCTTTGGATTGTTTCCAACATTCAGCTATTACAAACTGTGCCACTATGAACATGGATGTGCATATATGGCTGTGGTATGATGCTTAATTGCTGCTAATGATGTTTTAGGTTTTTAAAGAACTGTTGTATTCTGAATTTGCTGAAGGATGAAATGCTAATTTCATTTATAGGTTCTTGGTCAAGGAGAAGAATGGAGAGGTGGTGATGGTTTTAATAGTATTGGAGGGGGCCAAAAAGTAAGATTAATGAAAGAAGCCATGGAACATTATGCCAATCAAGAAGATATGGTTATCTTGTTCACTGAATGGTAAGAAAAATGCTTTATGGATTTTTCAAAGTATATTGTTATTTTTAAAAAGTTGACATTTTTATCTGTAGATTATACTGTACATTAAATCGTCTTGTTCACTAGGAATCATTTTAAAAAGTAGATTTTACTCATAGTTGTAAAATCATGGTCTGACATAATCACATAACATGATCAAAGTTAGTGAGTTCCTTACTGTAAGCCCTAATGAGAAAACATGGTACAAACTAACATTTTTATGAAATACGTGTTTTAATATTGAGTTAAAAGTGAAGTATGAGTGCAATGAACTTACATTTTGAGTAAGTAGTATAACCCAGTGGATTTTGGTTATGAAAATACCCATTTAAAGAATTCAGTATAGAGCCAGGTGCAGTGATGTACACCTGTGATCGCAGCACTGGGGAATCTGAGGTAGGATTGTCATGACTTTGAGGCCAGCCTGTTCTCTGTAGTGAGTTCAGGGCCAGACTGGATGACATAGTAAGAACCTCCCTCAAAAAACAAAAACAAAATGAAGGAAAACAGAAGCATTCAATATAGTTGTAAGTTCACTGATTTTTTAAAAATACAATTAGACTTTAAGGTTAGATAAAAAAATTGGCAGTCACCAACTAAAGATAATATTAAAGAAGTATAAACTTAAGAATAGTAGTGCTAGGGGCTGGAGATTTAGCTCAGTGGCATAAGCACGAGGCCATTAGTTCAGTGCTTGGCACACACACATAAAAAAGGAATAGTAGTCATAGCTATATTGTACAGACATTTTTTTTTTTTTGGTGCTAGGGAGTGAACTCACGACCTCACGTTTGCCAAGCAGGCACTTATGTTGCTGGGCTAAAACCCCTGGCCCACACAAGTGGAATTATTATTTTAGCAGTTTTTAAGATGACTGCTCTGGGAAAATTGGTCCAAGATAAACACACACTGGCTAGAAATGGAAGAACAATCTAATCACAACCTGTGCTATTCACTAGTGTTCCTCAGTACTTCAGTTATTCTGTATATGACTGAGTTTAGTTTTCATGTGTTTCACACAGTGGAGCTTCGTACTGTGCATTATTTACATGTTTTCAGGACAATAGCAGGGAACTTGCCAATGTGAATTGTATCAAAAAGAGACTGTGCAAAAAGAGATATGATAAATACTTTGAAACTGTTTTTAAAGATTGCTTTTTATTTTTCATTTGAAGAAATAAAATGAATTCTAAAGGCAGGAAACCATCCGAATGTTTGAATCTCAAAGAATTAAAATGACTAAAATACTGAATTTGAACCAGAAACTATGAATATGACAGTGTTATGATCTGTGTCAACCAGTGTTTGTTTCTTTTGGCTTTTCAATGCACAGAATTCTTTACTGAAAAAGTGGGCTCATTGAGCAAGTTTTTCATTTTGTATTGAACATGCATGTATTGAGCCCAAAGTATGATTCAGGTTTTGAACTTAATACTCTTCTACCAAAAAATACAGTGAAAGACTTTTTTACTGCATCACTTCACTAATTGTTTGTGAAAAAATCATTTTTCAAATTTTATTGTTGTTATTAAGTACAACTTATTTGTATTATTCTGAGGATGACTAGCTTCATTGTGTTTGTGAAATGAACATTTCATAAGTCATCTAATTCAGGTTACCACCACATAACCTGTATGCTTGCCTTTTATATTTTTATGTAACTTATACAAAAAACAAAGTAGAATAAAAATTTTCTGGAAGCAAAGCTTTTCAAGTACTATATAATTTGAACTAAGAATGACAGATTTATTTGATGGACTCATCTTTTCTGGCAGTCATGACAATTTAAATGTGAAAACACAAAGAACCTAGTCACTAACGATGGACAGCATTTCATTGTTAGTATGAAGGAAAGCCAAAACACATTTTTTTGTTTCTATACTTTTTTTTCTGAAGGAAAAATTGAAATCATTAACTGTCACATATATTGCACTGCTTTTATTTCACCTAAAGCAGTATAAAATGTGTTTAGGAATTAGTTAGGAAATTTTATTTTAAAAAATACTCAAATGTTTGTTACTATTTGCTGACTTTTGAGTGAGTATATTGGTAGACATGCTGGAGTGAGGAGGAAGCAGCTGGTACACAACAGAAGGGCTTGGTGATCATGCTTGTATGACTGATTGTTTGCTTACTTAGTTTAACTATCTTTTGAATGCATATATTCCTGAACCAATTTGTCTAGTCCTTGAATTTTCTTTTCTTACTTAATATGTACTAAGTGTATATTATGTGTAAAATACGGTAATAGCTTGCTTTGGTGGAGCAGCTGACAGGGACAAAAGTCCTACCTCTGGAATTGCTTCATACATGTTGTTTCTGGGACCTTGAATAGGTACCATAATAAATGTTGATGTTTTCAAAAAATTATTTCTGTAATGGTTCAGTGCACACTTATTATGCATTAAATACATGTTAGACTGTGAAAGTTCCAATATATCAGAAATACTATGGATTTCTGTTTTGAAACCAGAGGGAAATTGTCATTTAATTCATATTACCATTTTATAAACAGTCTGATCCATAAACGCATGGAGACTCAACTTGACAGTCAGTCAGCAGTGGAGCCAGCGGCTTGCTGCCTTTGTCACTGTTCTCTCCCTCTTAGTAAGATGTTGTTCCAGTGCTGGACCAATCTCTGAAAATGGCCTGTAGAAATGTCCTTCCAGCTTGACAGTGTTTTCATTGTCTCTGTCCCTACCCAACCTTAGTAAGGATCATCTTATAATCAGCAAATGAAATGCCATAGCATTTGAAGGAGAATTCACTAAGTCTTATTTAGCTTTTAGAATAGTACTCGTTTTATACTAGGTAATTTCTGGTTTAAAATAATAACCTTTTTACACCAGTTTTTCTCCCTCCAGAATTCCTAAAATTTATAGTCATTTTCCAGTGTGACTTACCTTTTTATTTTCTAAGTTCTTTTGAATGGACGTATTCAGCTAGTGGAGTGTGTGTGTGTGCACATGCATACAAAAAAGGGATGTTAAAGCATGGTTACAGAGTTTTTGTGGTGATAATTATCTCTGGGACTAAAGAAATGAAGATGTAACGGATGATAAAATTTTCAGGTGTGGTGTTACTTTGGTGCTTCTGTTTCATTAGACTTCAATTATGGACATTACTACTAGATTATAAACTTTTAAATTTATACCAATGATGCTTATGAAAATATCGAATTGTAAAGGAACAGCAAATAGGATTAGGGAACACACTGGTGTTTTCTGGTTATCCAGTAGCTCTGCTTCTTGTTGAGACATGGGATCATTCACTGATTCACTGACTTGTTCAACAAATATTTATTGATCATCTTCAAAATCCAAGGCTAAGGGGATATTCAGATGAATGAAGATACAGATGAAGATGTGGTGTAGTATAAGATACACTTTTAGAATGAAGAGCAGAAAATAAAACATTTGATAAAAAGGAAAAGAGCTATGAGAGCTAAGTGGAAGGAAAAAGTGGTTTCCAGTAAAGGTGACCAAGGAAAGGTTTGCAGAGTAAGTGGCATTGAAAATGTTCTTTAAAGGTTGGTAGTTTGGGCTGAATTGGGAAAATGTGTCTTATAAGGGGATGAGGTAACATTAGAAGGAAATTTGTAGATGACAGATAAAATAATTGAGTTCGGCTTCAGAACAACTTTTTAAATAGAAGGCTATTAACATGATACCTCTTCATTTAGATTTTATTCTGTAGTCCAGAAGTTAGTAAACTGTGCTCCAGCCCATCAGCTATTTTTGTAGAAAGTTTTATTGGAACACAGCTGTGCTTTTGTGTTTACATATTGTCTATGGTGACTTCTGCATAGCGGGTGAGTAGTTGAGTTGACCATACAAATGACCTTCCAGTTTAAATGATTTTCTGTAGAAGGTCAGAAAATAAATATCTGCTGACTCCTGTTTTATGCCATATTCCCAAACCACCAATTTAGTCTAGCATCCGGTACTTTTCAGGGGAGTTTGTCAGTCCTGTTTAGAAATGGGAAGGACTTTGGGTAATGGGGAAGCCTATAGAATTTTTCATTAATCTAGGCTAGTGCCTTCCAGTGATTCTGCATTGCAGAAGATTGGAATACTAAACACATTGAGTAGATGGAATCAATAGGCTTTGGTAAAAGATTAGATGTGAAGGGTAAAAGGTTGGATAGAAGGAGTCCAGTCTGAATAAAAGATTTTCAGTCTGGGTGACTGTGGTTGATGGTGCCACAGAAATGGAACACAGAAGGACAAACACTTGTAAAAGTCTCAATGACCTGTTGGAGACAGAACTCTGACATATTGAAGCGGAATTTTATGGCTTTTGCAGGACTCAGGAGTATTTACCATAGAAAAATACGGAAAGTTTTATGTCAGTCTTCACATTTAAATGCACTGAGTTCCCATGAGAACTATTTTTATGACCTGTGTGCATGCTTTTGTTTTAAAAAATTTTTTGACTTTGACTTTTTGTGTCCCAAATAATTTTAAGTAGAAAAACTTTCTTGCCTTTTGAGACATTTTAAGTAGATTCAAAGATTTTTCTGAAGTGTTGAAACACAGAAATAACAATGTTACTAGAATGAATTGGGGAAAGTTTCAAGAACTTCACATTTCTATTCAGAGTCAAATTCTTATTTGCATTATATAAATAATTTTTCCTTCCCTTTTGCTTTAAGACAATTGCACCATGATTTAAGATGAATGCATGCTTACAAAATACAAAATTATAGAAATGAGTTGTCACAACTCTGCTTTTGTAAGCCACTGACTTTCTATATCCATCACTAAGCCTTTAAAGATGGAAAACAATCACTTTCCAAAGTTGCATGTGTAATACTTTTTTGGGGGGTTGGTGGTTGAACCCAAGTGTGAGAAGCCTTAGAAAAGTGAGTGTTTTGCTTCTCATGTGCGAGGCAAGTGCTATACCGTTGAGCACGCTGTCTGCCAAAGTTTGTTTCTGTAACTTTTGAATAAGTAACACTACCTGCAAAATTGTTAACAGTTTGACTTAAGCTCACAATCATATGATTTCTCTGACATAATAAGTGGTATATTTTCCCATTTCCAAAAAATAGATTGAGTTTCTCTATAATTCCCAGGCAGTGTCTTGTCTCCGAGACTTTGTCTCACTTCTCATGATTCAATTTCCCATAGAATCTAGACTCCTTTCCTAATCTACAATAAAAAATGTCAACAATTGGGAGAAAATGCTTCTATTACAGGGAATCAGGTATACTTAGAAGAAAAAGAGAAACTTGTGTTTTATGAAGTCAGATTAATTCAATTGATTTGTAAATAAAGAGGCATGAAAAAGTTGGCTTGAGGTTTTTCAGAACACTGTTATCCAGATCTAAAGTTTTATTTTAGAAATGTGTCTCTGGCTAAAGATACAATAATTTTAATTTACAGATTTGTCAAAACTTAAAAATGAGTTATGCTCTGTCTTCCTCTCTCCTCACACTAGCATGTTTCCTTTAGTTAGTGAGAATGTTACTTTTTCTTTTTTGAATGTCTACAGTGTATATCCTATTAAATTTTAGTTAATTTTACACAGTTACTTGGTGTAATAAGTACTTTCACCTGCTTGATGAAGAGACTAAAAGCATAAATACTTTGAATAACTTGAACATGAATTACTCTGCTAGTAAGTGACAGAGCAGGGATTAGAAACCCATATGGAAAACTTCAGATATGTGACTGTGAGTGACTTTATTATTATGCTATCAGTAGTGTTAACAGCTTCTTGCGTAATGATCCTGGGAATGAAAAAAAAAATCTGAAAAACAAAATCACTTTATATCAATACCTACCCACCTACATAGATGTATAGATATTTTAATTTTACAGTGTTGTTTTTGATTGAAATAAAAGCATAAAAGTTAATTCCTCTAAAATAATTTGAAATGAAATTATCTCTCATAAGCACCCAATATTACTCTTACTATGATTCAAAAATTAGACAAAATTATAAGTTTTCATTTGTGCATTCTCAACATTTTAATCTTCTTTTATTATTTTCTTTAACCATGAAGATTATGATGAGGTTGTGTGTGTCCAATACTTTTCACTTGTAGATTGGTTCAGATGAAGTGAAAGAAGGAGAGGAAATAGAGAACAGGAGCCTGGTGTAAAATCTGGAGGTTACATATGTTAGCTTGGCTCATGTTCTTCTGGACAAAATTAGTCATACGGCCACATCTAGCTTCACAGTAGTTTCTAGGCCTAATGGCTATGTATCCATTTTACACTTGGGGGATTTTATTACTAAAATAAAGGCATGGCACATATTTGGGGTCAGCTGGCATCTCTGCCACAAGTCTAAATAATGAATATAAACTTACAGTGTTTTTACTAACTTATTTAAATGGAAAAAATTTATTGGATTTTTACTTTGAAAAAGATAGTGTTTTATTTTGATAAAATAATTTATATATGTTAAATCATAAGTTAATAAATCTGACCTAAATTGTAACTATTATCCTAGAATATTAGCAAGTTTCTTGTGCTGAAATCTAGCTGAAAAAGGCATATAAAGAAGCCTTTTTATTCCTCTGATTAGTTATGACAGTAGCACATTCAGATAACAGCCATTAGGAAGTTCTAGTTCTAGTGCTGAATGCAGAGCATTGGTTTACTCTTCTTGTTTGCTGCCTGAAATAATTCATTAAGTTATTCTCAGAAACTTTTGGGCTTATGGTACACTGATACAAGAAATGCAGAATAATTTGAGGTTATAAAGAATAGAGAGTGTACTGCAGAGAGGATATATTTTAGATAGGAGCTTTTACATTTAATACTTGGTTAAGTCATTGTAATTCTGTGAATTAGCTGCAAAAAATAAATGACTAGAAAGAATCAATAAAATTCTGACATTAAATTCACATTACCAGTTTTTACATTTGTCAGATTTACTATCTTTAAAAGGATACACTTGTCTGAACACATTTCTTTTCGGCTTTCAGGCTACAGATGACTCAGCTGTATATTAATAATACTTAGTATTTAAGTTTATTTGTAAAAGATGAATTCTTCAAAAATGATAGAGGATAGTTAAGAATTGGATTGAAATATTAGGCAGTATTAATGGTGAATTTTGTAAAAGATTATATCTGAATTACTCAGTTGTGTGACAAATAACTATTTCTAACATTTCAACACTATGTGAATTACTCAGTTGTATGGCAAATAACTATTTCTAACATTTCAAAACTTTCAGAATTTGATTTATAGGCATCACTGCAGAAGATATCATTGCAAAAACTATCTTTATTTTGACTTTTATTTTGCTGATATATACTAAATACTAAATATAAGTTTGGGGAAATTGATGTCCTCTGTAAATAGCTGGTATTCATCTTATATGGCATTTCATTAATTAATTAGCTAATTAATTTTTGTCTTTTTGAGGTCAGAGTTTTGCTATGAAATTTATACTGATCTTGAACTCACTTTGTAGCCCAGGCTGGCCTCGAACTTGCAGCAGTCTCAGCCTCTTGGATGCTGGGATTACAGGCATGCATCACCAGCCCAAATTTTAAATTCCGATTTTATTAGGGACTTTTTCTTGATTTATGTGCCTAACATAGCATGTGAATTTTAAAACTTGCCTTTCCTTCATTAAACAGCTTTGATGTTATATTTGCTGGTGGTCCAGAGGAAGTTCTAAAAAAGTTCCAAAAGACAAACCACAAAGTGGTCTTTGCAGCAGATGGAATTCTGTGGCCAGACAAAAGATTGGCAGAGAAGTATCCAATTGTGCACATTGGGAAACGCTACCTGAATTCAGGAGGTGGGTAAGATATGGAAAGAAAGGTTTAATGCAAGTCGTAGTAAATGTTAAATACTAATGAAGCAACTTTTTAAAAACATAGTAATTGTAGATATGACGTTTTAAATAACTGTTATCAAATTATTGCTATAAAAATATGTCTAAAATCCACAGTACAAAGTTGACAAAAGATTTTCACAGATGTTATGTTATTTGATTCTCCTAAGAGACTAGGCAGTGTAGATGTAATTTTCACATGGTAATCAGGGAAATTCAAGTTGCTCAAATTCAAGTGACTTCTAAAGACTTTCAGTTTTTTAAAGGAAAACTTAGCATGCTTTCAAATATGTTAAATACTGCATATAGCTTTAGCAAGAATTTTCTGACTGAGGAAAACAGGCTTAGTAAGTTTCTAACGTAAGTAAAAGTCCATTTTTAATCTCTTACTATGTGATTTATAAGTGGGTAATGGTTCTTTTGATCTAATTTGAAATATATTTAAATAAATAAGTGATTTATCTTGAAATCAGTAGATTTTACATTGAGCGTCTACATATATTGAAAGCATTGCAGTATCTGTGCCATTGTGAATTAAAAAACAAGTTATCCCTCTACCTTTTTAAAAATAAAATAAAGTTTGACATTGAATGTTGCTATGATGCTAAAGTGTTTCCCTTGGAACAAGGCTGATTAATGTAAACATGGCAAGAAGATAAACCAAATAGGATGAAGGACCTTAGAGAAAGAAGTTGGGTTTATCTTGCAAACACATTTGTAAAGTAGATTTTTGTGCATGAGTTACAAGAACATAACTGATACTGTTTAATATAGTTAAAATAAGTGCTATTTGGGGTAGCAGTGTATCTGCATTCTAGACTTGGTTTAGCCTCTTACGGTAAATAAAATCTGTGGCAAGTAATTTCATTTCTCTGTGATTCCGTGAACTCATCTCTTTCATCCATTCTGTATTTTAGCAACCTATTTTCATAGTTGTACTTTGAAATTTGTTAGCCCATACAGATAATGAGCTTTTGAAACCTTACATTCCAAATTCCACTGCTTAGTTTAGCTCAGTTTTTTCACTTTCATTTTCATTTTTGTAGAAATGGTTTATGCAAAAACTCTGGAGTTTTTTTTTCCTCCAGTCTATCTATAACCTTTGGATTTCACTTTCATGGAGTCAGTGTCTAAGGTTTATTGGATTGGTTACTGTGTTCTCACTGTCTTGGCACTGCCTTCCCCTTGAGATTTTCAGCTGTGAACCTTTAGTCTCTCCCTAGGTGGCTGCTACTCTCCCTTCTCTGCCCGAGCGCCCTGCAGTTGGCGCGGTGCTGCTTCCATGTCATGGCCCCTGAGCTACCAAAGCCTCAGGAGCAGTTCATCCCACTTCTTACCTAGACCAAAGCCTAGGTTTTCAGAGGCACAATTAAACTATCAAACTCCGAGTTTTTATTTTTATTCATTAATGTTTTCCCCAAGAATAGCATGCATAGTGAAATCTCATACAGAAATTCATCTAGATAGTGATGTATCAACTCAGATGACTGAATCCCAGAGATTTATGGTACTGTGGAAACCGCAAATATTAGCAAATAAGTGCCATTGAGCAAAGGGATTTATAAATGGGACAGGAACTATACAAGGTTATCAAAGCATCAACTTTTTCCTTTCTGTAGTCAGAATGACTAGAGAAATGGTAGAAGGCATAAATATATTCGGTAAAAGTTTGTGGTATTTTATGGTTGATATGTTGCGAGTTACTTGAGGGATATGAATTATGTTTATAGATAGATCGTTTTATTTTAAAAACACTTTATAGAAAATACATAGATCATGTAAAATGTGTGTCAGATACTTTGGAAATAGATGTAGTTATTTATTAGAAGACATTTAGGTCTATGAAAAGCATAAGGAAATTAATTTTTCATAAACTAATATAAATCTTTGAAAAATGTTACATACCACTACTTAGTGTATATATATCTATATATAAAATACATTTTGGTATAATTTTATCATGTGAGATTACTCATAGGAATTGAAAGTATAGTATCTTTCAGTTTTTTAGGATTTTTTATTTGGTAAAACTAACAAAAAAGGAGCTTTGCTGACTGGCTTTGTCATAGTTTCCCTTCATCTTGTTTTCTCTAGGTAACAGTGATATTCTTAGACTTGTTAATTTCAATTATTTTATGCCTATGAGAAAAATTTTATTTTTAATGTAAAAACTTAGGTTTATTTGAATTAATAGGAGTAACATTGGTCCCTTTTAAAATTATTTTATGTAGTGAAACATAGTAGCTTGGCTGTGCTTCTGAAATCAGAGGAAGACTCAGTGGGGAAAATGACCCTATTGTCTATGTCGTTTATAGACAGATGTTACTGGCGAGTTCACTGCTTTTCCTCTAAGGCCAAAGGGAACAATCCAATTTTAGACTTCCTTTTTCCAGACAATGACACACAAAACTTAGCCAAAAAATGCTTTAGCAGGCACAGTAATGACTGGTTCAAGTAATGGAAATATTCTCCAAATGTCCTAGCTATAAAATTTCTGTGGGATTTTTGTAGTCACTGACAAATCTAACATTCTTTTGATTGCATTAGCATCTCTGGCACTGACATTAAAACCACTCTAGTAGAGATTTTCTCCTTTCAGAAATTCTGAATCCTTTGCAGAAGAGCCAAGAAGAACATTTTAGAAGGTCAGAGAAAATTCTTCTGTCTTACTATATTCCTTTTCTAGTAAGTCCTTTTCCTTTAGAAGCCTTGGAAAATGTGTTTCTGTTTTGTGTCAGTTAACTGGAAATGTGTTTATTTAAAAGAGTCTTTGATTTTTTTCTGTTTTGTGATTGGTAGTAACATCCACTCTGTCATAGTTTATATACGTAATAAATACCATTCAATTTTTTTTTCATCATGATCTGTGAGCTTGCAACCTAAGGGTTAGGTCTCACGGCTTCATAGCTTTGTGCTCAGTGGATTTAACACAGATCAAATTTTGGTCTTTGAATCCTAAATTCTGTACTCTGCCTCTGCTTTGTTGCAGGGTTTATTGGCTATGCTCCATATATCAATCGTATAGTTCAGCGGTGGAATCTCCAGGATAATGATGATGATCAGCTTTTTTATACTAAAATTTACATTGATCCATTGCAAAGAGTAAGTAATGGCCTGCATTTTCTCTTTGTTTTATTGTTTTGTTTGCTTTGTTAATTATATCAAATTAATATGGAGTGCTCAGAAACAGGTGATTTTATTAATAGTATGAAAAGTAGAAAACTGAATTGTTCTTATCAATAATGTATGTTAAATAGTAGAAGTTAGTAAAATACACAAAAGAGTGTGTAGGTAAGAAGGGTTTCTCCTTTGACTGGGGATTGGTATGTTTTATGGGTCCACACACTTCCTTTTAGTGACCACGTCAGCCTCCTTGACAGATGTAGATGAGTCAGAGAGAAGAAAAGCAATGATGTGAGGCCTTGTTTTTTTCCCAGAAGTTACAAATATTGAAACATGTGTTGAAGCAATGGATAGAAAAAGGGAGTGTCAGTCCTTACACCAGCGTTATTACCCCACCATTGCTGCGTACCCACTTACAGGCTGCCTCACAATAAAAGAGTAAATTATGTCTAAAACTTTTGAGCCTGGAGTCTTAAAGAGGCAGTGATGAAGTCCCAATGAGTCTAGAGCAGTGGTGGCAAACCTTTTAGACTGTTGGATGTAGCAAACAGTGGTCTTTGGCACATACCCATAGGTTCACCACCGCTGGTCTAGCAAATGGTTTTTGTTAAATTTCAGAACAGATAGCTGTCATTTCTTAAGACACACAACATAAGATATGTATGTTCTTTTATTTTCTGTCTTGCAGTTATAATTTTTTTTCACTAAAGGTATTCTGCAGCTGTTTGGTACAATATAATTTTTATACTTTTAAGATACTTAGTGTATTTCTATTTTCATTCATAATCCTTTTATCCTCTCTAAAGTTCTTTAGATCTTTCTGAACTTCTTGGTCAGAGATAGGTGAGAGGCCTGTGTCCATATCTAGTCCTTACCAAAAACAACACCAAGAAACAAGCCCACATAGTACCATTGTAGGGAGTGGATCCTAGGTTCTCTAAATACCAAAATCAGAATTTTCCCCTCTATTTCATAACATAACAACACAAACTTGATGTGTTCACTTGACTGGATTTGTAAAACAGCACATTTTTCATACTTTGCAGCGATGCAAATAAGGTTATTTAAAAGACAGTTCTTAAGTTTAGCATTACCTGTGATATCTTGAAACATGAAGATCTGTGGTCCGGGATGAACACCAAAGATAAAAGCTCTAATGTGTGTCCAGATGGTTGGTGTCCCAGATTATATATTGCTGATGCTTATTGTAGGTGGGGTGTAATCCTTAGGGGGATTCTCAGAGAATAGCCAATTGGAGAATTTAGAATTTATGGGAATATAGGTAGAGCCTGGAACATAGAGATGATGTTGAATTTTCAAAACACATTAGAGTTTAAGGATCCATGGGGGTGGTGTACACACAGAGTACCTCCCCACTTTATGAATAAGAATACAACAACTCAAAATAGAACAGCACAAAATAGCAGTGGCCTAAATAAGATAAATGTTTTATCTACATATTGTTTCTCTATCATATTAAAAAATTAAGAAATAAGAAATTAAGAAATAACAAATAAGAAGAATGACTTAATAGTATCAAGAGGAATGGTTAGCTCTTGGCTACTCTACCACTAGCCTGTAGCTTTTATTTTCGGTGTACGTTTTTTGTCCTAGATGACTTCTGTGTCATCAACCATTGTGTCTGTATTCTGAGCAGCAAAAAGGCAAGGTAATAAAAAATGAGCCATCTTAGTTTCATCATGTCTCTAAGTAGCCTCTCTAGACACTTCCCAGGATGTTTTCTAATACTTTTCTGTGACCAGAACATGTTTTATGTGGCCACATATAGGACATAAATAGAATGTTGCTTCTTATTTCAAGCACATATGCTATATTGAAAATTTGAGTTCTGTTCTTAAATGAGAGAATGTTGGAAACAATAAACAATCAGCTACAGGCCTTAAAACATTCCTGAAGTTAAGTAAAATGCTGCAGTTAACTTTATTTGAAACTATTTTTATAATAATATTCAAATAATATAAGTTACTGTTCTATAAATTTTATACATGAAGAAGACACAGTTCTAAACCTTTCTTGAAATGTGTATTTGTGTGTGTTATCATGTGGAAACAAAGATTTGTTTAAAATATATTTTACAGTAAGTTATACTTACAGCTGTCTCTGTTTTAACTAAATGTTTATCACCTAAATAATTTTATTAAACTTAAGAATTTTAAACTATAAATTCTCCCAAATAAAAAATTATTTTAATATGATAGTGGTGTTTGCTGTATTTGCTATCAATTCCAGTAATATCTCTATTTTTATATTTTAGGAAGCTTTTAACATCACACTGGATCACAAATGCAAAATTTTCCAGGCCTTAAATGGAGCTACTGGTATGCTTTGTAAATCATGGATTGCTGTGATACAAATGAACAACTGTGTTTTCAACTATTTTTCCTTTGTTGTATCTGTTTTTGAGCTGTGACTAATATATACAATATATGTATTAAAAATTTAAAAATTATTGAACTTTAATTTACATTTTGTATAGTTCAGTTCATTCAGTTAATATTGTTCCCCAAAAGGAATATGAGATGGTAAGCTTCTGGCTTTAGGTAGCTTAAAATTCAATCTCTTATAATCTGAAAGTTTTAGATATATCTATGAATTAATTATCTCTCATTGTCACAAATTTTCAATCTAAGTGCAGTACCCAGAAGTATTAGAATAACTCCTGTAGACACAGCTGAACAGTAATTAATGACAGCTGTGAAAGACTGTGTATATGTATGTTCATGCATGCATACTCGTGTGTACACTCTCCTGTGTCTGTGCATGTGTCTGTATGTTAATCCAGAGATAATATATCTTCATGAAAATATATTAGTATATTAAAAATGAAAATAACAATTCATGAATACATTGTTACATTAGAAATTTAAAATCTATGGCATAATACAATTCTACATGTCACTTTAGCTTAATTCCTAGAATGCATTTTCAGTTTGGAGTGCTATGGAAGTGTGAAGGAAAGGAACTTGAAAACTAAAACATGATTTTGTTTCTGACTTGTGTATTTCTGTATTGTTGTACTGCATTTGATTTTTAAGAACTGGAAATACTATCTATAAATGACAGTTACAAAAACTTACTTATAAGTAGTGTTCTATTCACTATACATATTTTGTTATTGTCCTCATATTTATCCTACAATGACATGGATTCCACTGTGGGGTTTTGGTTTTTTTTTTTTTTTTTGGTACTGGGGCTTGGACTCATGATCTCGTGCTTGCCAGGCAGGCGCCTATACTGCGGAGCTAAATCCCTGGCCCCATTCTGAAATGAGTAAATTGAGTCAATACTTTAAGTAGACTGGGTGTAGTGGTGCTTGCTTGTAACACCACCACTCTGGGAGCCTGTGTCTGGTAATTTTTTAGTAAGACCCTATCTCAAGATAAAAATAAAAAGGGTGCTGTGGTTGTAACTCAGTTTGAAAGCCATCAGTTCAGTCCTCAGTGTAACACTCACCAAAATAAAGAAGAAAATTAACTTGACTGGCATTACAGTATCATCAAGGGGCCAAGGCTAGATGGAAAAAATTGCTTTCTTTCCACTGGACAGCCCAGTGGCTTAACACTTCAGTTGTTTTGCTGGTTCTAGGGTAGAGGGAGGGAGGTGTGCTGGAACTGGTACCTACATCTATATCAGTGTTATCCTGCATTTGAGTGTCTGCCTGCTTGGTGTGTGCAGTTTCTAAGTATTATAACATATGAGTATTAATTCTAAGAAATTCTGTAATACACATTCATACAGATACACATGTTTTAAATTATTAAAACCTACTTTCCTTTTTTAAACTCAGATGAAGTTGTTTTAAAATTTGAAAATGGCAAAACCAGAGCTAAAAATACATTTTATGAAACATTTCCCGTGGCAATTAATGGAAATGGACCCACTAAGGTGAGTCACAATGGCTTTTATCTTGGTCTCTTCTTTGTAGAGGTAGACTATGGAAAAATAACTACAATAGCATCTTCTGGCATATTTGAGAAGGAATCACATTTCTCTAATGCTCAGTATTCCCTCTGGGTATTGTTCTGATCACTAAGGGAATCATTTGTTCCCTTTCTAAGGGATTAAATGGTTTACTGTTTTCTAAATTAACAGTACTATAAAAATTGAGGCATAACTATGGCTGGATTTTATTTCTTTTAAACATACTTTACAGCAATGTAAAAGACGGATATAGTTTGATTAGTGAAATTTTGGATGCTTTTCTGTTTCTAATACAGTGATAATTCTGTTCATGAATGCTTTTGCATTTTCTGTGTGCAAACCAAATTGTAAACAAAATCTTGCTTTTGTAACAAATTTCCTTAGCAAAATATACATATTAATGCTATGTTTAAAACAAGGTTCTCATTTGCTGAGATGCCTAGTTTACTCATAAGTACCTAAAAAAGATTAATAGGTAGATTTGCATTGTAGGAAGAAAAGATGGGGGAAGAAAAGATGTTTCAGTGTAATGATTGATTTAAATTTGATTAGAAGATATATGCATGGAAAGAAAATTTCCATTTCTATAAATGGAGGTAGATTCCCCTTCTCTAATTAATCTTTCCACCTTGCTTTTTGTCCATTGCAGGCTTTCTACAGAGCAATCTTTTGCATAAGCCTAGTCAAGCTTTTAAACCATTTTCAACTTCCTATCACTATTGTAAAGATCTTTAAGTCTTTTCATTCTGTAAGCAAAACAAAAAGCTTAAAGTAAAACATCCTCTTTAGCCCTCTTTGCCTTCCTGTTCCTCGCTTTTCTCCTTTTTAATGCAAATGGTTCATTGCCAGCACTACTGATTTTTCTACCAGAAAATGATTCTATTTAGGTCTTTCCTGACAACCTTGCTAATAAGTATTTGATACTGCCTTCACAGTGTGAACGAGGAGAGAATGTTGTTTTCCTCTCTTTCTTGTTCATTGAGCATTTAGTTTAGGAATTATGAGAATAATAACTAACATTCACCTTTGTTTCCCCCAGGTCCAACATACCTGCAACACATACTAGATTTTTTATTTCTTTTTTTTTTTTCTTTTTCTTTTAAAGAGGGTAAAATTAAACACAACACAGCACAACAAAACAAAATAGAACACAGGAAAGCAATGTAAGAGACATAAATTTCAAAGCAAGACAATCAGAGATCTTTACTATCTATCATATTGTCTCTTGTTTTCTTGCAAATAGTTGTCCATATCTTCACATACAGAGAATTCACACGAAACAGCATAGTATAGAACTGATTTGAACAGGAGGAGGAAGGCGTTTTAGGTCTTCAAGACCAGACAATAAGGAAGCCAACAATACTGTGACAGTGTCTCTCATTCTCTTCAAAACAGCTGTCCATACCTTCATGTATGTTGAACTTAAACAAAACAAAACAGGCTAACTCACTCTGAACAAAGAATGATAGTATTGCTGGATTTCACATCATGACACTATGGAATCAGTACTGAGTACCTTAAAGTCTCTTTTCCTTCAAAGTAGTTGTTCATTTCATCATGTGTTATATAATTAGTTCTCAAAAACTGTTTATAAGTTCCATGCATGAGTCTCTACATGTATATCTATCCTTTCTGTATTAGAGGGAAAAGCAAAACATAGCAACACAAAACAAAACAAATTCCTAGAAAAACATGAAACGAAAAAGTCATATAAAACTGCAATACAAGGCCGGATCTCTCAATACAAGGTGGTCTACAATGGTTACTATGATGTCTCAGCAGTATATAACAATATTAATTAAAACAAAGCATTGGAGACATTATAAGACTTCAAAAGCAGATACTAATCAAACCCGAATGGGTATCCTAGTGAATCCTACCATCTTCGGTGTAGTTGCCTATACTCTTAGACTTGATACAATCAATCATAACAGATTCGAATAAAATCAGTGAATACAAAACAGCAATCTAACAAACTAGATTCAAATAAGATCAGTCATAATAGGACAGTGTAAGTTATACAGGGCTTCAGATTAAGTTAATAGGAAATTAAGGATGATTACCATACTATATCCTGCCATTTTGGGGATAGCTGTCCGTGCCCTCAAATCTAGTGTAAGTAGACAAACGAACAGTATATAATCCATCTAAACAGAGTGGTGAGAATAGCGTAGATTTTAAATCCTGTTACACTATTAACAATATACTCTGCCTTCTTTTTTTAGTCTATTCCTCTGCTTTCACTCCCACAGGGTGCACTGCACATTTTGGGTCCCACTAATTCCCTCAGTTTTTATATTGGGGGGAGCAACCTGCTGTTTACCCTAACTGGTTCTGAACCTTCTGACTTCTGGGCTTGATCTTGAGTTGTATTCCTTTCCCTATAAAAGCCTCAAGGTTTTCCTTCGATATAGCTGAGTAGTTCTCTACTGCACAAAAGTCTCATGTCCTTTCAACCTATCTGTAGGTGCTGGTCGAGTTTCCCCTATTTCTCTCTGGTTCCTTGTCACATAGAACATTGTTTTCTCATATTTGACTTTCTGTCCATAAACTCTCTTTCAGGTTAATTATGTTTCCATTACAGAGCATCTTGATGGACCCTATCTCCTGATTTACTCTGCCTGTTTCTTTTTGTTAGTATATCAAGGCCATCTAAGTTAGAGACTACAGCCAACCTTCTCTGCCTCATTTCTGCTATTCTGTTTTTTCTGTCACTGGTTGTCTATTTTCCTCTTTCATTCCACTGTCTGCCCCGTTCATTGAGGCCTCTCTACCACTATTCCTGAAATCCTGGTATTTTTTTTTTCTCTCTGTAGAATGTCCTTCTGTATTTTTTGTAGGGTTGGAGTGGTGGTCAAAAATTCTCCTAGTTCCTGTTTGTCATGGAAGCATCTTGTTTCTCCATTAATTTCTAGAGACAGTTTTGCACAGTACATCAATCTGGGCTGGAGTTTATTTTCTTTCAGGGCTTGGATTATTTCACTCTAAGGTCTTCTTGATTTGATGGTCTGTGTCAAGAAGTCTGCCGTGATTTTGATGGGTTTTCCTTTACAGGTGATCTGTTTCTTTTCTCTGACAGCTTTTAATATTCTGTTCTTACATTGAATTTCTGAGATCTTGATTATTTTGTGTCTGGGTGTAGCTCTGTTTTGGTTGTAGGTGACTGGAGTTCTGTATGCTTCATACATCTGCATATCATTTCCTTTTGTTATGCTTGGGAAGTTTTCCTTCATTATTTCTGTGAATAGCCTTTGTAATTCCTTTGATTTGACTCCTGCTTCTTCATTCACATGTTTTACTGTTAAATTATAGATCCTCCTGTCGTCTTCTAGCCTTTGTATTGTTACTGCCTGTTTCCTTGTTATTTGTAAGAGATCTTTCCTTTCATGATCACACATTGCAAACCTGTCTTCAAGTTTTGATAGTCTATCCTTAGTTTCTTTCCAGCAGTTTTGCCAGCTTTCAATGGAGTTTTTAGTTTCCTGGTAATCTCTTTGAATCTGCTTCATGTATTCTGGATTATATTTTTCAACGAACGTTCTCTCCTTCTTTTGTGTTCCTCCATTCTTCCATCAGTGTCTTCTTGAGAGGTGCTTAGCATTTCTTTTATTAATCTACTTGTATCTTGCTTAACTTGAATTAATATTTCAGTTTTGAGCTCGTCTACAAGGTCCTGAAGATGTCTCTTTATGTCTGCTGATGCCGTGTTTGATGTTGCATGTTTGCTGCCCTTGATCTCTTTTGTATTTACCTCTCCTGGATCAGTATTCTCGGTGTTGGTGACTGGGGGCTTTTTCTTATTTCTTTCTCTTGTCATGTTTTTGGTTCCTTCTATAAAAGTGTACAGTGTAGTTCACAGCCCCTTTGCCCGTTGGCCATGGTTTTTCTAGAGCACGCAGGCTAGCGGTTTCTGCCCTCTCCAGTCCCCTTTCAGTCACTGAGGTGCAGGCAGGGGCAGCATATGCTGGCCCCTCCCTTCCGGCCAGCCCACCTTTGTGGGCCTTCACTGTGTCAGTGAGGTGCTACACGTAGGGAATTGGTTTGGGATGAGCTATTGGGTGCCGGCCAGGGGTGTGACCCAGGCCAAGCAGATCCCACCAATCTACTCCAGGAGCGGAGTAACCAAGTCACTGCCGTTCCCAAGTTGGGCCCATCCTGCCCATGTCGTCCAGTTGGTTGGCCGCCTCTCATCTTATTCCCAGCACTCACCACGGGTCAATGCCAGTCCCTCTCTGGCTCCCCTCAACTTGTCAGCGTGGCTGTGGTGTGAGTTCAGGGCAGCTCTGTGTGAGTTGTGCATGCGGGGCGGCTTAGTTCCACGCGCAGGGCTGCTTAAGCCAGTCGCATCAGCGTGGTGTTTGGGTGCTCAGGTGGGACTTGGCGAGAGCATCATAACCTCTGATCTTAGCTTCTCTAATGGTAGCCCCTGGGACTTCGTATTTGAGCTCTTTTCCCTTCAGTTTCTTCCTGGGTTGAGAGAGTCCATCTCCCTCTGTCCGGATTTCTCCAGGATGTTTTATTCTGGCATCTGATCTGTCTCTTTCAGAGAGGCTTCTCGTCCTGCTACTTATTGGTCCACCATCTAGTGTAACCTTATTCTTGGTAATGAGTAGACAGATTGTTTATTCTGGTAGGGTAAGAATGTTATAAAATTACTCTGAGTCACTGTCGCTGTCTACTGTGTATGCAAGCTTGTTAAATGGACGAAGTTTGCTTGTAAAATCATTTACTATGTGTGCAATTTTTTTTTTAAATCTTTGCTTGTGATACTTTGAGTGCCAGGTAGGCAAGTGCTCAGCATCTTCCATGACTAAATAGCATGCTGTTTCTTCTTTGTGAAAAGATATTTTAACCAGATTTACATATTCTAAAGACTGAGCTTGGTGATAAGAATTCAGATACTTCGGTTAAGACCTAATGGTCAGTAACTGTCATTTCCTTCCAAATACCTAGAATGATGCTGACAGGAGCTTTAAAAAGAGTCTAAGTACTTACCCCAAGAAAAAGAACACACTGCCTCTTCAGTATTTAGAGAGGCACAGGTATACTATAAAAATATAAATATTCTAGGAAATATTTTTAGTTTGGATAATAATTCTTTCTGGCATTTCAAGCTGACGATAATCTTGTTACATTTTCTGTGATGTGATCCTACCTAATACACCTTGATTCTATTTGACCACAAAAAAAGTAATAGGTTGCATTATAAAAATTATAATCACCCTCATTTGTAAAAGATTTGCCTCTGTATTTCCTATTATCTTTTATTTTGCTTTTCATTGAAACTGTGGGTTTTTCATGCTGAAGTATATAAAAATAAATTTATTTTTATTTCCTCTAAATATGACATTAGAACTTTTAAATTCAAAGTAATTTTACAAATTACTTATAATCTCTTGCACTCCCCTGTTGTTTTCATGTATCACTGCTTTCAGTTTTTATGCCCTCGGTGTATGTCTGGGCACTTCTTTATTTTTATAATTGTGTATAAAGAATTTTTTAAAAACTTTGCATTTTATTTGAAACAGATTTTTGTGTTCATTCTAAATAATTTTATTTACAAACTTGTCTAAATGAATTCTATTATAAATAAAATTTTTGTAGAATCTCTAGTTTGAAGCTTTACTTTTCATTCTTGAAGCCTATTTATTTTTAATTATATGTCATAAGGTGCCTTATTTATTTAGTTTTGGTTTTGAGAGCACAACCCAGGGCCTTACATTTGCTAGACAAGCAATCTACTGAGCAATATTCCAAGCCATTAAGATTCTTATTTTAATGTGCAGACATTTCTTCTAAATATCAAAGATAATCATTGTAAAATTGGTGCTACAATTAATATACAGAATTAGAAGTGGAGATCACTTTTCTTGTTTTGCAATTAAATCATTTCTGCAACTAATTTGACTTGTAATTAACATAGTGACTTTATGTATAAAAACCACAGTGCTAGAATTGCTGTGACTTTGAATAAAGCATGATTTTTTTTTTAAAGAAAAAAGGATTTGGCTGGTAAAGTTTCTCTGCCAATGAAATGACATCATACTTGGAAATATTTATTGTGAAAGAAATGGGAAAGTATTGCTGTCTAGTTCCCGGAGCAGCCTAACTAGGCAGTTTTCTGCATTTTCCAAAGCTGCCAGCGGAAATATCTGCAGGTTTTATGAAGAGATCAGATGTCAGTGGGGATGGCGGTGGTGGATGTAACCTCTGCCTGTGTGGTGTGAAATCTAGTCAATAGGAATGTTTCCAAAAGTCTTAATTACTTATGAAGCAAAGTGAACAGCAGAAAGCAGAAGAGTTACAAAATTAAGTTTTAATTATGAAAACTAAAAGTAATGCCTTTCATATTTAACCTCTTGAAAATATTGGTCAATTTAATATTCACATAAGGATTCTACTACATTGATCAATGTTAACATTAAATTTTTAAGAGATTTCTGAGGAGAAAGTGTTAGTCATTTATAATGTGATGGAAATTTTTAAATATGGCCAAGTATTTGAGGAAATTGTCCTTTCTTTAGAAAAACATTATTTCCTTTCCATCTCTTTTTAAAATAACTCTTAATGAGTTATTTTCAAATAAATCTATTTTTCCTTCAAAAAATGAGTGATTAAATTAATGTTTGCATTTTTTATTTGTCAATCAATTGTACACTTTTTATTTCTGTTTTTGTTGGAGACTCATTAAAGTGACTACATTGTCTACTGAAATACCATCAGTGAATGTAACAAGTACCTATTTTCTACCTTGCAATTTGTTTCTTGAATTACCATGTAATCTAAAAGAAATGTAAATGAGTTACTTGTCTACATGTTTTGACTTTGCTGTAATTAAATGTAGCTATGTCTTCAGTATCTGCTTAACACAAAGCATTTCCCATTTTAATTTATGGTGCACTTATTTCAGTAACATTTATTTCAAAGTGTCAGTACATTGAGTATTTGGACAGAATCCTGGATGTTTGAGAGGAATCTAGTAAAATGGCACCAGACTAATTACTTCATGTAGGATCTTTTTTGATTACTTTAGGAAGCTAGAAAAATTGACTTGACATTTCTATATATTTTTTAACCTCCATATTTAATACATCAATTCTATCTTATGATTTCATCTCACTTTAGATGAAAAGTTGATTATGTAAATATAATGAGGATTTTAGACACTTTCTGAAAACAGTATGAAATTCCGGCCGAAGCTGTTTTGAAGCTTCACTGTCTTAAGGCAAAATTATAATGTCGAAAGCAAGCAACAAAAAATCTGCAAGTGCACTTACTGGCAGTAGGTATTAACATTGCAGAAGATGTTGTAACTTTATGTATGACTTACATATAGCTTAGAATTTCCCTTAAAATATTCAGACTTGAAGGATGTTGAAAATTTGTTGAGGACTCAGAAGATCTTAATGTGTTTACCTTGCTCCCTCTGTATTTACTCACTGACTCCCCAGTACACAAAATTCACCAGATTTTACAGACAAAATGAATGCTAATAGATGCCTAAAGAGAGACAAGATAAATAAAAGACAGACCCTTTGAGAGATCTCAAAGGGATTGGGTGAGGAAGCAGTATTATAGATTTTTGTTGCTAGGATTTATTGGTAGGATCTGTTTTAATCTGCAAATTATCTTTTCTTGAATCTGGAAGCCTAGTTTATAGTTTATAGTGGGATATTTTCCAGGAAGAACTTGGTGCCTTTAGGTGGTGCAGTTTACTCATTGTTTGTTTTATATGATGATGTGTTGGTAAAGTCACTTTACCACTGTCCTTTCGCTACAGGTGTCATGTTGGACCTTTAAATACCTTTATTTTACTGCTAAATTATTATTCACTTGACTGTGTCTTTGCCAATAAATCTCACTTGCTTATTTAAAGTTTTTTCATTGTTTAATGTATATTTTTAAAGTTGTCTTTACCAGGATTACTCTTTTTGTGAAATAAAGTAACCTTCAGGGTTTATAACACATTTTGACATTACTAGACATAATTTAACCTGCTTAATGATTTATAGTCTAAAGAAAATTTTGTTCACTGTGCACTTCTGAATAATAGAGTTGTAAGTAAATGTACCTAGTGCCAAAGACATGCTTTCAACACAATTGGGTGATTATAGAATGAAAATATATTACTGAAAGGGGCTTGTTTTTGCTCATACAATTTTCCTTTATTTACTAGATTCTCCTGAATTATTTTGGAAACTATGTACCTAATTCATGGACCCAGGATAATGGATGCACTTTTTGTGAATTTGATACGATTGACTTGTCTGCAGTAGACGTAAGTGGCATTAAATATGTGTGAAATGCAGTAATAGAAAACACGCTATCCTAAAATGCAGCTATTCATAAGAAAAAACCATATTCTTCTATATTTTGATTGTATAGTAGATAATGAATTTATAGTGTTAAAATAGTGATTTAGAAAATTGCTGGATTTTTGTTTTTCTAAAACTTTCTGAAGGCAAAACCAACTAATACTCAGTAAAAGAGGCGTGGGTGTCAACTGTTTAATGTGATTGGTGATCTTATGTTGTTTTAGTCTTGGCTTGGTCAAAACATTGAGAAAAATGATTATATTGCTTCAGTATTTTTATTGATTAATGTTATTCATGCTCAGTTTTCAAAGTTGATGGTTTGAGAGTAACTTTTATTTTGTTTTGTTTTGTTTTGTTTTGTTTTATTTTATTTTATTTTGTTTTATTTTATTTTATTTTATTTTATTTTATTTTATTTTATTTTATGTTATTTTATGTTATTTTATTTTATTTTATGTTATTTTGTTATTTTATTTTATGTTATGTTATTTTATGTTATGTTATGTTATGTTATGTTATTTTATTTTATTTTATTATTTTATTTTATTTTATTTTATTTTATTTTATTTTGTTTTGTTTTATTTTATTTTATTTTTTGAGACACAGTCTCACTGTGCAGTTCAGGCTGGCCTTAAGCTCATTATGTAGCCCAGGCTAGCCTCAAACTCACAGCAACCCTCCTGCTTTGGCCTCTCGAATGATGCTTGTGCCATCATGCCTGGCAAGAATAATACATGATTAAATACTTCCGAGAAGTTGGTCACAGTTACCATGACGCCTTTATATCACAAGAACCAGCCATACTGTACCGTGGTTCTTTGTGTCTTTTTTAATAAAAGACTTCAGACAAGACACATAGGCTAATACATAGAACATAGGTAGAGTTTATTGCAGAACGATAGATTTTTCAAAGTGAGTGAGAGAGAATACACCTTCAAAGTTGAAATGCATGAGGTGAACATGGTAGTTTTACTTAATGAGATCTCTGGTTACATTACATTAACTGGGCCTTTCAAGGAATATCTTTGTCTTTCTTTGAGATTGTTGTTCGATTACAAGGAAAGTGGTCTGTGTTGACCTACTTCAGAGAGGAAAGTTCTTGTTTACTGTCTGAGTACACTGGAGTTTTTACTGTCACCTCAGCCGTGGTATAAACTTGTACAGGCCCTGTACCTTATCAGTCTGCTCAGAGAAAGTTACATTCTCTTGGGCTGAAGTTTGAAACCACAAGCATATGTGGCTATTATCTGTAGCTAAGGATTAAGAAAATGAAGGGAATAAAAACATCAAAGGAATGGAAACATCATGCTTTCTTTGGTTTTCATGTAGCTGCCTATCTCAGACCTGTTAATGTCTAACGTACTGCCTGATACTGAGCTCTTCACCACCTAGTTCATTTCAAAAGTCTCCTAAAGTAGGTAGTACTTTTGACTTCTTTTACAGAAGAACCTAAAGTTCTAAAGTACCTAAAGTTAAGTCACTTGCTCAAGGCCACACAATTTTTAATCTTCAAAGTAGGCACTTGAATTTAGGTAATCTAGCTCCAGCCCCTGTGTTCTTGGTCACTGCTGTTTTACATTTATAGTATGTATGTACTATATGCCATGCATGGTGTTACATATATTTCATAGAGAAATAAAACTATCATTTATACTTTGAAGGTGAATGAGCAGTTGGAATAATTGTTATTTAGTAATGAAACAGTTTTTGGTTTCTTGTTCTATCATCTGAGCAATTTTACAACATCCTGTAGTAATATTAGTCTTTCATAAAATTGCTCTTGTGATTTAGAGTATTCTTTTTATTTTTTATTTTTTTTTGTACTGGGAATCGAACTCAGGAACTTACACTTGCTAGACAGATAATGTGCCACTGAACTGCAACTCTAGCCTGTGACTGAGATTCCAAGGAACAGTTTGTCATTGAAGCTAAGTTTTTCCTTCATTGACCATAAGCTTTATTGAGCACCTACAGCTTGCCAGATAAAGTAAAAACAATATTGACAAATATAAAACTCCAGGTACTATAATTATGTTAACTCCAAAACCATACACATGCCAAATATTTTCAGTTTAATCCACTCAAACCCCTGAAATAGTTTCTATATTTATCACTGTTTGAAGAGAGGATAAAAAGTGACTTGTCTATATTCAGGAGCTTCTGAGGAAAGCCTTATATTACTTGCAAATAAGACTTTTTGGCAAGTGCTTCAAATAACAAACTAATGTTTCCTCTCTGGAAAGAATGCCAGAATGTTTCTGAATGAAGTCGCATGATGAAGATTTTTAAAAATGCCTCTTGATATTTTTTACAGACAGTAGTGTCATTCTCTGGAGGGAGAAGTAATAGTTTCCACTTGTTATGTTTCTTTTTATGTAAACTTTTTAGTCCAAAGATAGAAAAAAATACTTGTATTAAAATATTTATTTATTTGCATTGAAAATCTCTTGATTCTTAATAGCCTGTTAAAATATGCTAGAAAGGAGACTCATTCAGTCTTAAGTGTAAAATAAAATTCTATGTTTTCTACGTATTTAGTAAATAGCAATAGGAATATGAAAATTTAAATTGAGTGAGTAATTGATTTTCTAAGAGTTGTGTCATAGTTACTTTCTCTTGTTGCTCAGGCAAAACACCTAACATCCAAAGTTAAAGGAGAACAGATTTATTGTAGCTGACAGTTTGTAGAGGTTTCAGTTCCTAGCTGGCTGGCTCCAGTGTAGGGCAATGTGACATGGGGGCACTGAGGTAGAGAAACAGTTCATGGTGGGGAGAAGGCAGCAAAGTAGCAAAGTAGCAGAGCAGGAACAGCAAATTATAGTCTATCCAGACTTCCCGTATTGTACCATTAATTCCAGCATCACATCCTTAATCCCATAATCATACATCCTAGAACCAGCCACCTTTGAAAAGCTCCACCTGTGATTGCCGTGAGGCTTTGTGGGGACATCTACATACAAACCATAATAGGTAGCATAATTTAAGTGTAGGCTGCAGGCAATTTCTTTATATGTAAAAATAGTAGTGGATGCCTCAGAGGGTTGCAAAGAGGAAATTTTATACCCTGTCTATCTATATTCATGCCCTTTACATAGATTTTTAGTATTTAATAAATGTGAACTGCTATATTCTTATCTTTAATAACCTTAAATTAATGATGAGATGTCATAAGTAAAAGCCGAGTTCTTTATTAACCAGTTATAGATTCTGTATTACTTTCTTTAAATCCCATTTTACCTGTGTGTAAATTTGGAATAATAAAAAATTTGTAAGCATTCGTGAAATGCAGATAAGATAATGTGATCTACTGTGGATAAGGGAGGCTCGTGATCCACTCTTACTCGTTTCTTGTGTTTGAGAACTCCTAGTGGATATTTTGTTTTTACCTATTTGAATTTGTTTATTCATTTAATAGTAAATATTTGAGTGAGTGAATGAATTGATAAAGAAGTACAACATTGTACAAACGATACTGCTAATGCAAATAAAGACTGATAAACTTCAGATAATGAAGGAATATGTGAGATATTATATTTGAAAACATAGGAATGACATGATTCAATACTTAAACATAAGTATTTTTTTAAAAATTAGTGTTCTTTAGGCTTCGTTTATAGTTCAGAATCAGAACCTTCTGCTTAGGGAATAGATCCTAGGTTTGATCTCCATTATCAGCCCCACCCCCCCGTACTACAGTGCTTAGGTGCAGACTTCCAGACATGTTCTGTGAAAGACAGTGTAAGGGAATCTTCATATAATTCTGATATTAACAGTGTTACAGGTAATTTACTTGTGTTTCTATTTTCCCAAAGTTTCATAAATGAAACTTTCAAAATAGCATTGAAATTTGAAAGGATTTTTTTTAAGGGCCCTTATGAAGGAAGAACTGACTAGAACAGTAAACTGTATCCTTAGTTACATCTATAAAATACAGTAAATATGACAGTTTCCTCTCGAAGCCTAAATTTTAATATCAAGATTCAACAAAATCACTTTGGTAAAGTCCACAAACTTTATTTCTGTTGTCATAGGGCAATAGAAAACTGTGATAGAGAACTTTCATAGGGCAATTCAGGTTTTAGTAGATTATGTTAAAAGCGAGATTCTAGTATTTTTTTTCTGTTGTACAGATTAAGATTGGAATAGAATTTGAAATGAAGCTACACTAATGATAATTTATTTTTATGTTTACTATAAAACAAAGGACTATCCAAATGTCACAATAGGTGTTTTTATTGAGCAACCAACCCCCTTCCTACCTCGATTTCTGGACATGCTGTTGACACTGGATTACCCGAAAGAAGCACTTAAACTCTTCATTCATAACAAAGTAAGCATTTGAGAAACGAGTATTTTATGTGCAAACTATTTTTGATGTTTCTTGTGGGGGAGTACTTGCTGTTTCTGAAAAGAAATCTGTTGGTCTAAAAATCACTGGATGAGTTTTGGAATAATTATTGCCCTAGGATTTTGGATCTAGGAAATATCATCACAGTAGAAGCAAGAAACCCATCAGCTACCAATTTTTATAGATCAAAAATTGCTAAGTATTAGTGATTTTTAGGTAGCTCAGTATATAATGAAGGGTGTGTCAAAGAGCTTATGTTTCTTTGTGTTTGAGTTAGTTTGGTACTTTCTTTTATAGAGCTGCCTTTTAAATATTTTGTTATTTGTAGTGATATCATAACATTACAATTTGAAACAGCTTCTAGATAGAGTATTGTTTTGATTAATCTCACAATGGCATGCTCTTCTCTAAAGACATTTGCAATTGTTGTTTCCTTCAAAAATATTCAAAGCCTCCCAAGCACATCCCTGCATATAATTTAAACTTAAAAACATTATTAATCAATATGTTTGCATTTATCTCTTTCTTTTTAAAAGTTTGTATTTAACATCATATTGAAAAACCTGGAAAATGTGAAATACGTCATTTGTCTCTTTTTGCCCTAATATTTTCTTTTTGTGTATCATTTTTTTCTCCTCATGTACATGCCAGCTAGTGTCTAAAATTTTCAAGAAAATATTTTAAATTTTTAGAAAAGCAACCTAACAGGGGCCAGGTATTTAACTCTGTGATGTAAGTGCCTGTCTGGCAAGTGTAAGATCCTGAGTTCAATTCCTGGTACCAAAAAGAAAAAAGCAAGAAAAGTAAAACAGCCTAGTTAAGTTTGGAACAGTGAAATGTAAAATACATCATTATGTACATATTTACATAAAAATTATATTTTTATGTTCTGTGGCTTTTATTGTTATTTTCTCTGTCTTTGTAATGCTTTGTTGGTGAGAAATTTCTATCTTTTCATCTTTTTAAGACTACACCTTTTTCATAAGTAATTTTTAACAAGCTGGGAATAAAATCAGCTTCTTAGAAAACAATGACAATCTATAAAAGTTCAGAAATGCTCTAGTGATGAAGAAAGACATTCTTGTCTCAATTTTAGCATAGTTGAACACTGAATTGGTAACATTATGACCATAATTTTTTCATAATTTTTCTATCAGTAAAATTGTTAATTTTTCACCTTTTTATTGATGACTTTTTATGTGATCATTAATTGTTTACTCTGGCTTCAAAGAATATTGTAACATATTATTTTATAAAATGTGATAACTTGTCAATATAACTCAGATAAAAATCCATTAGATTTTACTGACCCTTTTTTGAATACTTTATAACACACATCTAAAATTCTCAGGCTATAAGCCATTTTTTTCCCTTTGAGGTAGGAATATGTTTAATACCCAGGATTTAAGTATTACTGCAAAGAGCTGTGGTGGGCTTAACTGCATGAACTTGTCTACTAGTAGATGTCGAAATAATTTTGAAGTATCTTCTAAGAATGTTGATGTGTATGTGGTTTAGATTCTTCATATGATTTTTATCTATAAAATTTTCATATTGTTTTTGTGTAATTGAATGTGTGAGTTCTGGAATTCATAACGTTGAATGCAATATACCTTAAACATAAAAATTTTGTTCATTTTTGTCTTATTTCCTAATTTTTTAACTTAAAATATATTACAGGAAGTTTATCATGAAAAAGACATCAAGGCATTTTTTGATAAAGCAAAACATGAGATCAGTACTATAAAAATAGTTGGACCAGAAGAAGATCTAAGTCAAGCTGAAGCCAGGAACATGGGAATGTATGTTTTAATGAATGTAAATTAACTTATCCTACTAAAGAAGATTCAAGAGCAAGCAAACTTTTCCTCCCAGATAGTCTGCTGAACTTAATGTCTCCGTGTGTGTGTGTCTGTGTGTGTGTGTGCCTGAGTGTGTGAGTACTGTGGGCCTGCTCTGTGGATACTTAGTAGCAAGTGCCTCTTGCAGACTGTGTGTTCATTTGTGTCTGCTTGTGAAGGGTCCTGGAGGCTTTTGATAGCTTTTCTTTAAATAAAGACTTGGCATAGTTAATTAAACCATGACTCTAATTGCATATCAAGCTGGAAAAAATGAAATCCAGTAGCTTACGTCCACTGTCTTCCGGTTGTGTAGGTAAAACCGCACCTTTTAGACTGTAGGGAGGAAGGAGTGCTGTCACTGTCTTGTTGCCTGCTGATGTGATAATACAGAGCAGATATTTTGGGTTCTTTGTTTAGCTCCTTTAGCAGTTTAGACCACTAATACAACTTCGGTAATATTAAAAACTGTCATTTATTCAGATAAAAAGGAGGACTTGGGTGCCTTCACATCAGGAGATTTTCTTGTCTGCTTGACCCTAATGCCTCGCTGTGGAAGGTTAAGGGTAGCAGTGAGTGCTGCCTGGGTGGAGCTGTTGTGAGACTCAGGAAGAAGAGCCTCTGAGAAACCTAAGAGGTGGAGAATTCCTTGGGTCTTCGTTCAAAACTCATTTTCTCTAATTTTTGGCACAAGTTTTTCTGTCTGGCATGTTGTTTGGCCATGGTTTAGGAGAGCAATACAGTGTAGAGATACACACAAAGGCAGAAAGTGGTAGGTTGGACCAGCAGTCAGAAAAAGGAGCTCAGAACTAAGAGAGAAGCCTGAGCTGTGACATGGGGACCGTTTCACAGGGCATCATGGCATCAACAGCCACTCACTCCTCGGTATGCCTGCTGCTGGTACTCTCTTCCAAGAGAAGCAGACACCCTACTCTGTGGCCCCGCTAAGCTATGCAAATCAAGTTTAAAACATATTAGTACCTAAAGAGTCATAGAGTTTGTGTCTTCAAGAGTCTCTTAGAACTGAGTTATTGACAGCACATCATTTCATATTTTGCCTATGTATATGCAAAAAATTTCAATTTGTGAAAAAAATTAAAAAAGAATAAATACATTGGAGTGAAATATTTTCCACTTTCAGAGAACATAGTTCTCTGACAAGTTACTATTTTGACTGTTTTATGCCTTGAAATATTTAGTGGCCTACATATATTTTTCTTGACCTAAAAAAGTTTTAGCTTTGACCTACTTATGAACATATGTTGCTAAGTTGACCATTTTGAAATGCAGTCTTAACTGGAAAATGTTTTACATAAACCTAAACTATACATGTATTTTATGTTAACATTTTCAACTGAGAAATACTTACTTTATCTAATGCTTATTTCATTTTTTTCCATGTTAGGGATTTTTGCCGTCAGGATGAAAAGTGTGATTATTATTTTAGTCTGGATGCAGATGTTGTTTTGACAAACCCAAGAACTTTAAAACTGTTGATTGAACAAAACAGGTATTGTCTGAGTTTTTGTAAGAATTTATTATAATTTCCACATCAATTTTCACTGTACTTGCGTATGTTTAGTGAATTGAGGCAGATCACATTGTTATTTTCTACAAATTGCTAATTTTTAGTTCTAATAAGCTTTCATGTAAAGTAGAAATACAGGCAAAAATCTTTTTTGACAAAAATCTTAAGATAGAAACATATAATATTCAGTTGCCAATGTGATGTGTTATTTTGGTCTATGTTTCTATATAAAGCAAGTGGAATTCTGATATATCTGATGCTACTGTAATTTAAAATATTTTATTCTTTGTAGATTTTTACTGCATAAAACTTCTGACTGAAAAAGTTAAAGAGCTGTAGTTCTAACAATCTGGAAGAAATTTCAGAGGTAGAAACTATTCTACAGCAAGATTTGTAATTTCATTTACTATGGAACTAATTATCAACTGGCACTGTGTTTGAATTGAATTGAAATGGGATAAAGAAAGCCACTTATAATACTAATCTGCATTTATTAATATTACTATTATTACTAATACCATTGTTACTACTACTAATACACTTGATCTTAGGCAAGAGGCCCAGAAATGATTGTTACTGCTAATAGCTCACATTTAATGGACATTAATTAAGTGCCAACTATTTTTTAAATATGTTTACCTGCATTTAAGTAATAGAACATTTAACAGATAAAATGTTACAAGAAATAGCAGGTGAGCCATCCTAGAGATGCAGGGTATGATTTGTAACTCCTAAAGCCTATTAAAATTCAATCATGTTTTCTTGAGCTTTCTTTTTTGGTTCTCTTACTTTGATTGAAATGCAGTAATACATTTAATAATGTTTATAATTTTTTTATTTTATGATACGTACTTAGTAGTTTTTTTAAAGAATATACCTGTATATTAAATACTTGTATTTAACATATATTCTCATTAATGTTATCATTTTAAACCTTCACACTTGTATTCAACATATATTCTCATTAATATTATTGTTTTAAACCTTTTGAAGTAGCCCATAAAACAACTTGTGTCTCCATTGTCATGGGTTCCTGTTAGTTACCAGGGGTTCAGGTTCATGCGATATGCATGGTGCTTGTTTCTGTATCTCGGCTTATAGTTTCTAGGAAATTAACACAGACTGAACTGTTGTTAGTCACAGAAGGCATGAGTGAAGGTTGAAGGGACCAACACTGCAATGTATCTTTACCATGTGGACTCTTCAGCGTATCTTTGGCTCCCTTTTCCTTTTCCTCTTTCCATCTCTGCCTGGCTCCAAATTTAACTCTTTCAGTTACATAATAGTGTTCATTCTTCATCAGCTGATAGCTATAGATTTCATTCCCAAAAACACTGAGATGCACAGCAGATAGATTTTGGTTCTTTCGATTTCTTTTTCTTTTTTCTTTTTTTGGAACTGGGGATCAAACTCATAACCTCACACTTCCCAGGCAGGCACTTATGCCACTGAGCTAAATCCCCAGCCCCCTCTCAATTTCTTGATCCATCCTTTTTAGGAGGCAGCAGAGATTGTAAATGATAAGAATTTTTTTCTATTTGGTCTTATCAGTTATTCATAGCATTCCCTAAATTAATACATATGCAGATTATAATTTGTTATGTTATTTTTAGTATTTTAGGTATCCTGAACAATACAAAATGTGTTTCTGGCTGATTTTGTTTTTGAGACAAGATCTTACCTTATAATTCACACTGGCTTTGAACTCACTATGTATAGTCCAGGCTGGCCTTGAACCTGTGGTGATCTTCCTGCCTCATAAGGCTGGTAGGCTGTGAGTCACCACATCCAGCTTTCTGGCTAATATTTTAGTTTTATAGGAACTGGGAAAAGCTGGGGATATAGTCCATTGGCGTAAGCATCCACCTGACAAACACAAGGTCCTGAGTTCAATTTCCAATCCCAAAAAAAGGAAAAAAAAAAAAAAGAAAGACACAAACTGGTAAAGATAACCCAAAAAAACTGAATTGTATATGATTTGATTTATTTGACTTCACTTTTATTTATATAAAAGAAATGAAGCAGTTTATCTTCATAAGATTAATGTATTGTGAAGTAAGGTTTTGTGTGGGCAATGTTTGGTTCATAGACTTCTTGGAGGAGTTGTATAAGCTTTTTTATTATTTATTTTTTTCCTTCAATTAGATTTTATTGGTACATTTTAGATATACATAATGATCACATTCACTATAGAGAATTTGTACCTGTACATGGTGTAACTTGATTGTTTTTTCGCCATTCCCTATACCCTTACTTCAACCTCTCCTCCTCTCCCCATTTATAAAAGTTTTGTTTCCATGTTTTCTTTTTCCTTTTTTTCTTTTCCCTTCTTTCATTTCCCTCTTCCTCTCCCATGTTCCCTTCCCCATTTGAACATTTGTATTAGCTTTTCTTAGAACTTGTGTGGCATCACTGTTTTTTAAAGTAATGCCAGACAGACCTCGTATTTCCTTTTTTCATGTGGAAAGTGGTGACCCCATTAATTGTATTTCCATTGGGAAAGTCTGGCATGTTTTAAATTTGTTCCCCCCATGCTTGTAATGTACTGGTCACTCTGGTAAGACAGTGACAGTGGCAGTGCTACAGTCTGTTTTCTGCTTCTGTAACAAAACACCACAGACTAGGTGATGATAAACAATGGAAGTTTATTCCCTTACAGCCCTGGGTGCTGGGAGGTTTGGGATTCACTTGCTGAATCTGATGAGGGCCTTCTTGCCACTTCATGACATGGTGAGAGAGACTACTTGAGAGAACTTGAGAGAGGGGCCAAGAAGGAGAAAAAGAAGAAAACCAACTTCCTGAAATGAAGAAATTCATCCATAAGGGTGATGTCCACATGCCCTGATCACCTCTTCAAAGTTCCATCCCTCAGTACTGTCACAGTGACAATTAATTTGAATTAAAGTGGAAGGGACTTCAGGGTTTCAGTTAACCTCTTTTTTTTTTTTTTCCTAAAATGGTTGAAGAACCAAAAAAAGTTCAGTGTTTCCAGTTCTGATTTTTATCATTGTTGTTTGTGGTACTGAGACTTGAACCCAGAGCTTTGTAACTGAGCTACATCACCCAGCTTTTTCTAACTTTCTATTTTAAAATGGGATCTTGGTAAATTCCCCAGGCTGGGCTCAAACTTGCAGTCCTCTACCATGGCCTCCCAGAGTGCAGGGGCTGAATACATACACCACTGTGACTAGCTGGGCCCTTTAAAATTCCTAAAAAGATGAAAATATTTTAAATTAGTTTGGGACTTAATTTTAGGAAAAGTGTTCTATTTATATGTCTTTGAGCTCATCTTCATTTTTTTTATTTATTGTATACGTTAATGTGTGAGAGCCAGTTATGTCTACCCACTAATAAGGAAAATACTTTTCTTTCATTTTTATAATTTCTGAAATACTTGAATCACATTTAAGATTAATGTCATAATTAAGATGGTTTCACTTTATTGGGTGTCGGTTTCATTGCTGAGTTCTTATATTTTTATCAATGTTTTCAGTAATTTTTTTCTTTTAATTTCTGTTTTTAAAAAGTATAATGGAAAATTAGCAGTGTACCATTTTGGGAAAAGATGTTATGAATTAATTTCTCATTTTATTTTGATTTTTAGATAATCATATATATACTAAATGAAATTTATTAATGATGGGCCATGCTGAGTCAAAAAACAGTAATAACTCTGGTGATTTTAGAATAAATAATGATGTGAATTTCTTTCTGTAGAAAGATCATTGCTCCTCTTGTAACTCGTCATGGAAAGTTATGGTCCAATTTCTGGGGAGCGCTGAGTCCTGATGGATATTATGCTAGATCTGAAGATTATGTGGATATTGTTCAAGGGAATAGAGTGTAAGTTATGTAATTTAATCTTTTAATGTAAAATATCATAATGCAAGGATGTAGTTTTATTAGTTTTATTAGTTTTATTTGACATGTGTCTCTTTCATATATATATTTGAAGGCAGTTTCCGTATCCGGAGATCACTTAGAGTCCCGAAATACAAGTATAAAGCTAGTATTTTAAAAATACTGTTTATTAATTTCTAAATCTTTGCAAGGCATATTGTGGGAAATACTAAGAGAGAATATACTGTTTCCAGAGGTACCCCTCTTACAGTTGGCTGAAGAGTAATACCCTTTTGTTAAAACCTTGGACAAGCAATTTATTTTAGCACATTTCTTTAATAACTGTGATAAATAAAGGGTTGTTTGGGTAACTTTTAAAATCAATAACCAATACTTCCAGAGCTGTTTTTTACTACAGTGATTTTGGAGAGCGTGCAACCGTAATAAAAAAAGATGAACATCTTCCCGCCAAATCTAGAATAAATTGAAAAACAGTATATTTTAATGGAAATACTTTTGCTTCTTTAGAACGTTGCTCTGTAGAGATTACAGATTGACATTTTACAAAAGAAACAGGGAAGAAGTGGGACATATGTGTTATTCCTAGAATATTTACTGAACTCAATATTTTTAAATCTAAATTCATGGATTTTTAATAAGTAAAGAATAAAATTGGTCTCTGTCTTAAAGCCAATTAAGTAAATTTTGTTTTATAATTTCCATTTGTGAAAACCCAGAAAACCATTTCCTTCATGTCTACTCCCTTCTTCCTTCACTTCCTGTCTCCACTAGTTTGATCCAGGACACAGAAAGAGAGAGACTGTTCTTCCAGTAGGGAGCTTGGTCAGTGAGGAGTGCTAACAGACCCTGGGACCCGCTAATCTGATGCTCCTGTCCTGAAAGAGTTCTAAACTTACTAGGATTATTAAATGTTGCAAGTAAAATTATTATATTTATTTATTATTAAAATTAAATTATTTTAAACTGGAAAATAAATAAGCGAATAATAACACAGAAAAACAATTGTACATATAATTTTAATGTACAGTAGCTCATCTTTTGATTTAAGGTAAGTTTTTTCACCGATACCTGATTTCTAGTTCTAATTTTTAGAAAGAATGCACATATTACACAGGTTGTACATGAATGAATGATGTTTAATTTGGAGACAATATGTGTTTGTTTTTTAAAACTGAAAAGTAGTGACATTGAAATAGTTTTGCTAATACAAAGGAAGAATGTGATAGATGAGAGATCAGTGTGACTGAGCCAATACATGCTTCCCCTTGGCTTTTCCAACGTGTTAGCCTAACTGAAAAGGATCTTCCTAAAAGGATCTTCCCTTAAGCTTACAAAATCTACGCAGTTTCTTTGAATAGGTAAAAGATATTTTCCTTATGAAAATAGTAATTTGTACATAAACTTTAAATATAAATATTGTAAATGTGGTAAATGTTTGTAAGCTATAATTAAAATATATAGTTGAGGAAACATTATTAAGACATTATTTTGTATTTCAAAGGACTGTTATTCTGGGATGAGACCATAAGTCTGATATTATCTGTGGTCACAGCAGAAATGAACATTTACAAATGTAGGGTGTAGACCACAGAATCCACATTTGTGAATGTACATATCCCTAGCTTTGATTGGCTTTGTTTGATAGCTTTGAAAACTTCTAACATAGATTTATGGTTGTATGTTACTAATTTTGCTTTAGGAATGAAAAGATTTATGTCTAATTTCCTTTATTTTTGTCTAAAGAATAAAGGGAATATGATAGCGGCCTTTGATCTAATAGTTAATATAATAATCTACTTCATGTCCCAAAGCTGTGAAAAGAAATGATAGCTTAGATGCATATGTTTCCCTTCAAAAATTTAAACACCACGTACACCAGTAGTGATTGTTTTCTGAATTCAGCTGACTCATCCCGTATTTTTAAAGTCATTTTGTTTTAGGCTGATCTAATCAGATAAAGTGATAACCTATTTCTCTTCATAATGCTTGGTACATTTCATTGGTTAAGAACTTTCCTTTCTGTTTTCTAAAAGCTATATGTGCATTCCATCATGCTTAACTTTTGCCATTCTCAGGAAATGAGTCATGTTCAGAGGAGGAGGTAGATATGGGAAAAATGAAGGATGAATTTTCCCAACACTCAAGTACTTAGAGCTATATTCTTTATATCTTACTTTATCTACAAAGTATTTGATATGGTTTACTTTAAAGAGCATGTGATTTAAGGGAATTTTATGTTGTATTCCTTGGTATGCTAGTTATAGCTGGCTCTCGAGAACAGGGGAATCCCTTGACTTCTAGTGTTTACTAGTATCTGTGGCAAGTTTCCTATGTGGAGTTAGGCCTCAGCGTGACTTGGCACTTGCTGTCAGCTCTAAGAAACACTGTGAGCCAGCAGCAGGATACTGCTGGTTATATGTTGTTATCATTGCTATCAAAATTTTAAAATTAAATGAAATCATGGAATATTATGCTCTAACTACAACACCTGTAACATGATACCCAAATATGATAAGCACATACCAACTCTGTATTGAATTTGATCAACAGATAAAATTAGTCTCTTAAATCTCATAAATATATATGAATTAATCTCATAAATATGTCAAACATTGTTAAATGCCTGTTCTGATTCAGTAATTCAGTAATATATATATAATTTAAACACTGTATTTTTTAAAAATAAAAATTTAAAAATTTTGTATTTCTATTATTTTGGATTTTTTTTTTCTTTCAGAGGCATATGGAATGTTCCATACATGGCTAATGTGTATTTAATTAAAGGGAAAACACTTCGCTCAGAGATGAATGAAAGGAACTATTTTGTTCGTGACAGATTGGATCCTGATATGGCTCTTTGTCGAAATGCTAGAGAAATGGTAAGCTATACATTGTGGGCTTGATTAAATGTTTTTGTAAGATGGCTTGCTTTACCAATTGATATGTCATTATATTTTGATGCCTTTTTTTCCCTAATTTTTAAGTACTAGCCAATTTTTTTGGTTCTGTATTTGAAGAAGTTTGGATGAATGATTTGTCAACATTTGCCTGTAGAAATGGTTGACGTTAGGATGACTAATAGCAATATAGTAAGATTTGATAATAAAAATGGGATTGTTTACTCTTCCAAGCTGGCTCTTTTAAGAATATATTTTACTTCCACTTGAAATTCTATAGTGAAAACTTATCCTAATTAAAATTACTTCTAAAGTGTGAATGAAATGGTCATTGCACATAAAGAAAAACAAACTTTTGTTCTGAAATCAATATCCATATTTTCTCTTTACTATGAGTACCTTATGACATTATTAACCTGGCATTCTTAAAAAGCACAAAATTACCACAAAATGAAGTGAAAAAATTGAGATGTGAAGGCTATTTAATCTATGTGAGAAGTAATGAGACATTCTCATTCTTCTACAAATATACTTTCAGTGTAAAATATAAATGACTACAGAATACAGTTTTTTCTTCAAATGTATAAATATGTTTCTTAAAGCATATTTATATGATTTTTTGGTTTGTCAGTGATTGAGGTATATTATTTTTAAAATTATAAATTTATATAAGCCATTGTGGTTTTTGTTGAAATCAGAAAAGTTGGCAAGTATTTTCTTCTTAGTTTAACAAGGCATGTATTCTTTGAACATGTTTGTTTTTTTCTATAAATCTCTGTGCATCATCATTATTGAATATCCTCAGTACCTGTGATTGTATTTTGTGCTCATGTTTGGCTAATTTCACTCTACAGTGCATCCTGGAATGGCCTGTTTCACTCGTTTTTTTTTTTTCTTTGTCTTAATTATGTGTCTAATCGTTTTGCTAAGGAATGAGCTTGATGTGTGTGATCTGCTCCCCCACTCCGCCAAGAAAATAAAAGGGAAAAGAGGCTGAACGGCTGGAGATGTTTCTTTGTGTGCGCTATAAGCTTTGCTTGTTCTGCATGTGGTCTGTGAAGGATATTTTACAGCATCGGCTTTTCACCCAGAGCTGCTATTGTTTGTTTAACCAAAGAATACCTGAGAAAGTGGGTGTGCAGGTCAACTTACGCAGTGCTTCTCTTCATTTTAGACTTTACAAAGGGAAAAAGACTCCCCTACTCCGGAAACATTCCAAATGCTCAGCCCCCCAAAGGTGTTACTTTTATTTATTTTTATTTATTTTTACTTGTGTAATTAATACTAGATATGGTATACTGCCTGATCTAATGTAAGAGTCTCTGCATTTAGCTTGGTAAAATGCTGGTATTCATAGGTTAGCGATCTGTGTATGTTCCAGTCTGCTTTGTATGGTTTTGGAGGGGGAAATGGAGCTAATGTACATTTTGTGACTGATGGATAAGGAAGTTACAACTAAGTCACTTTTGCTCATATTTTACAGGGTTCTTTTGGCGGGGGGAGGGAGTAAAGACAAGGGCAGATGTAAAGTGCATCTTGATTAAGTAAATGAGTGTTAAGCATTCCTACTGAGAAGGGGAGAACTGGAAGCTGGAAGCGGGAGCATTGTGAGCCCCAGGCATCTTGGACCATTTACTGAGACCTTGTCCCAAAATAAATAAAAGAGGCCCTTGGTTCAGTCCTTACTCCCACAAACACATGCATGCACATGCACACACACACACAGGCAGAGACTATAAAAGCAATACAGAAGTACGGGTACTATATTTGATTAACTTTTATCGTTAAAAAAGGTACAAGAAACATTTTTGCTTTAATTTTGTTTGCCACATTTACTTTATTTGGATTAAAATACAGCGCTGGTTTTTCTTTTTTTAGCTGCATTTAAAATATGTGACTGGATTCTGTGCTTAGTTTTTAAACCGTAGAACAATAAAAGGGTGAAGTACACTGATGAAATAATATATTTTGGATTCTTATTTTTAAAAATGTTGTCTTTGAAAGGGAAAGAAGCCACAAGAAGATGTAATTTATTGCATTTTGGTGTCTCAAAAATATTTCTGCTTTCAAACAGGAATTTTTTTTCCAGACGTTTACATCTAGGATCAGTGAAAAAGGGACAAAAACATTCCATTCTTCCTCTTCTTTTTTTCAGTTGAGTGTCAGTGCCATCTATTAATATGTGCGGTGTGTCAGTTCATAAAAATTAAAAATTTGTAATCATGCATGTTTTATATGAAAATAAATATGCATGTTCATAACTGAAATATAAAAGTTGAAAATAATATATTTTCCTGTGGCTAGATTTTTTTTTTTTATTACTTTCCTGTAAGATTAATACATTTTTTTTTGGCATATAGGGTGTGTTTATGTACATTTCCAATAGGCATGAATTTGGACGACTGTTATCAACTGCTAATTACAATACTTCTCATTATAACAATGACCTCTGGCAGATATTTGAAAATCCTGTGGTACGTGTTGCATCTTCAGCTTTATCTTTTACTTATTTTCTTAAAATTGTAAGAATATAAATCAGATGAGTAGTAACATGAAAACAGGATTAGGGTTTTAAAAATAGCAGTTGTACTTCATGTTGGATAGAGTAGATCTGAACATGTCTGAGATTGCTTTGTATTAAGATGTATATTAGGTGTGAAGAAGGAAATTATTGTTTTTTTGGTTTCTCTCTATTTTTGTCTAATGTGCTCAAAAGTAATATCTAAATTTTCATCACAGTTTCAGAAAAATATTAACAAATAGTTCATATATGATGATTTTTGATTTCATAAGAAAATTCAAGCAGGGAGACACTTTTATCACTTTATACATTTCTTCCTTTTTCCCAACATGATATGAAAATAGAAATAATTTCAGGATAAACTAATTCAGGATAAAAGGAAAGTCTTTAAACAGCCTGTTTTTAAAGTCTTAATTTTTTTTTCAATGTGAGTCATATACTAATTAGCTCTTTTTTTTCCTTGTGCAAAGATCACTTAGTAAAGTTGGCATTTTTACGAGGGAAAATACTCTTTTTAATAATATGCTACACTGCTACTTAAGATTTTCCCCCTTCCAACAGTAAACATTTTTAGTTACAAAGAGTCAGTTCCCTTGATGAGATTTGTCTTTTATTTTACAGGGACAGCATATTCCAGAATAATAAACTTAATAGTCTGAATATTCTTGTTGAATAGAAGATTGTCTTTTGATATTTTGGTATTTTAAAAATACTTCCATCCTGTTTTAGCTGCATATCTTCTTGGACAGGAGTAGAATTAAAAAGAAGCTTTTGTGTGATCAAGGTAGAATTATGCATTTTACTTTGGCAGTGAACCTCTTCCTATTTTGAGGGATAGAATTATTTATCCTCAATGATACCAGATTCCTGGCAAGATATCCTAAATTATATTCTGAATTTTAGACATTTCCATGTCTAACTCAAGCCTTTAAATTCAAGAGTGTGAGATAAAATTCAAGTCTTTGAATTAAAAAGTATAAGATAAAACATAAAAATTGGGTAGGAAGTACCCATGACTTTGAGAAATTCATTCTTTGTTAAATTAGTCTCATCTATATCTTTATGGATGTCCCATGCCAAAATGCTTAAAGATTTTCCCATTATCAGAATTGGTAAGGTATTTGTAAAGGCTGAGGATTTAGCTCAGTGGCACAAGTGCCTGCCTGGCAAGCACGAGGTCATGAGTTCAGTTTGCTCAGTGACCTGAAAGGCAGTCTAAAACGAAAAAGTTATAAGATTAACCTTATAGATAAGTATTTAATTTTATTTTTTCTTACATTTTAGAATAAAACTAATGAACAGAGGGGAAATAATTAAATAACTTAGCAATCTAAACCTCATAATTGTATACTGTATTTAAGTGATACTTCTTAAAGAATCTGATGATAGTTTTGGTGTTGCACATCAAAAATAGATTTCAGCAACTGGGAGTGTGACTTAATGGTAGAGTGCTTACTTAGCATTGATTGTTTGATTCCACCCCCCTAAAAAATTACATAAACATGTAAATCTAAACATAATAAATTATAAATTAACATGCTATAATCATCAGCCCTTCTGAAATTGAGCCTCAAAGATATATTTCATATTGGTGTTTTTTAAAACATACTTGGATTGGGGTTAATTTGAGTCCATGCCTCATCTCTTTCCTTGTCGCTTCCTATATTTTCATTCTTTCTTTCTCTCTGTCTGTTATCTTTCTTTTTTTGCAGGGGAGTTCTGGGAATTGAACTCAGGACCTTGTGCTTGCCAGGCAGGCATGTGCTGCTGAGCCAAATCCTTGGCCCTGTATTTTCTATTTAAAAAAAAAAAAAAATTTTGTTAAACGATAATAATTTTGTAATACAATATTGGAAGTTATTTAAATTACTCCAAATTTTAATATATGCCTTCTTAATACTGGGTTTTAAATAAAGCACTTGATCTAGAAAAAGAATTTCTTAGCTAATATTGAAAAAAAGAGGCATCTTTTTCTGTGGTTTGAGTCAGACATTGGACAAAGAGAGCAAGATTCATAAATTAGCATGAAGAGGAATCATTTTCAGTGTAATCTCCAATCCTTAATTTTGTTGATTAATAAGTGTAAAAGTGTTTCTAACCCCAACATGAAGCTTTGATAAATACTGAAAATTAAAGACAAGAATTTTAAATTTATTAAAAAAATTTAAAAGTTTATGTCATTTTAGAAATTTAAACAAGACCCGAGTTTATTATTATTTTTACTATTATGTTTTGGGAGGATTTTGTTCCTTATTTTTTACTTTCAAATATTTTCACTTAGTTCTTGAGTAATTCATAAAATACAGCAGCTAGACGTAGACATTGTAAGTTGGTTCAAGTTACAGTATCTAGAGGCATAAAATATCTTAAATAAAAATTTTGTGAGACTAAGTGGTACAGCTCAGTGGTGGAGTGCTTTCCTGAGTTCACTACTGAAAAAAGAATATGTTTCCTAGAATGATGTGAATGTAAGAATAAGGCAAAGAATAAAATATAAACTAGTTATAAAATTCCTACCTTGTCAACTGCACGTAGTCACTTACAAATTGTTTAATTTCTGAAAAATGTTTGTACTGCATATTTGCCTCAGTGTGTACTAGAATATATTTGCTTTAAAATGTGCACCTCTTTCTTTGGTAGGACTGGAAGGAGCAGTATATAAACCGTGATTACTCAAAAATTTTCACTGAAAATCTAGTTGAGCAGGTTTGTAGTAATTATTAAGCTCTCTTGGACATTTTTGATGTATGTTTCAGAAGAAAATGTTATTATTCCATCTATGTTAGTAGAAAATGTGAAATTAGAGAAACTATAGGTAAAATTTATATGGGTTACTTGCCAATTATGTGGTCTTATAGGATCACACAGTTACAAAAGTGGAGAATAACAATTTAGGATCTTACTTTTCTTAAAAACTTTGCTCTTAAATGTCATGGTTTTCTAAAAACACTAAAAATAAGGAGCCATTGACAGATTTCTGATGTAGATCTCTTTCGAAGAAAGTTTCTCTTTGAGGGTACAGGGTCTTTGTTTTAGAGCTTTTAAAATATGAGCTCTTATATAAGTCTTCCAAAATCTTGCGCAAAATGTAAGGTATCTTCAATTCTGAGTTGCATATTTTTAATGACCATGAAAAAGAAAAAAATACTCCCAATTAAACTATGATAATATTATTTATTTTAAATTTTTATAGAAGTGTCTCAAAAGTCATTTTGCATTGACACAAATGTTTTTATGCCTTCTCATGATACCACGTTTATAGCCTTGTCCAGATGTCTTTTGGTTTCCCATATTTTCTGAAAAAGCCTGTGATGAATTGGTGGAAGAAATGGAGAATTATGGCCAGTGGTCTGGCGGAAAACATCATGTAAGTTGCAGTTTCATACAAAGAACTAAAATGTGTGTGTGTGTGTGTGTGTGTGTGTGTACTGTAAGTGTGTAGGGGTGGCTGTTCAAAGAGAGTGTCTTTTGTCAGACACCTCTTGAGTCCTTCATCTAACTGCCTAAGGCCATTGTCTAATTTTATTGCTAGCTACGTTTTAATGCTGAAGTCAGTTATTTGTCTGGACCCCAGTTTCGTTTATGTATGCAGTTATTCCACGTGGTGCCTGAATGCCAACGTCCTGTGATTAGAGTTAGTTCAGTAAAACATGCCAGATTAACACCAGCTCTTCTTCAATCTACGTTTTATTTTCTGCATGTCATAATAAATTGCAGTAAAAATAATAAGACAAACTTTATCTGATTGACTATCAGAACTATTTTTTGGTAAACATAGCCAAGAGGGATCTGTTTAGAATGACTTTGGTGTATGATTTCAGCTACAAAGAATTGCCTGGAAGTGTTGCTTCTGTTGGTTCAATGTATTTGTTTTCCTCTGAGCCCATAGATGCAACTCCTTAACAGAACCAAGGAGTTTAGTAAAAATATGCAGGAATATTGCTGCAGGATGCCCAGCTAATGACCACTGTCCCGTGCTAATTAGTTGATCTGGGAGAGGGAAGTTAAAAGTACAAGGAAGAACTTGAAGACAGTATGTTGTAGGATAATGAAAAATGTCCGTGAAAAACTTTGGTTTTCAAAGAATAATAGTGAGGAACATCACAGGGAAAGCTTATTTTCAGTAATTGATTAAAGGACAAATAAATGAAGTCTATACTCACAGAACAACTAAGACCAGAGTGTTGTGTTTAAAACAAGCCCCTTTGTAGGTGAATGGGAGATGAGGGGTTAGAAAGTTAGTTCTATTTAAAGTTAAGCCTCCCACATATGTTTCAGAAGTAAAGGAGCCCACTGACTCTGTAACACTTTGTCTCTTCATTGATAATAAATTTGCAAAGCTATGTTCATCTATTTTGATCATTTTATAATAAAGCAGATGATACACCATAATTGAACAATTGTTATTTTTATTGTGTATTATGAACTGTGATTGAAAAAGTGCCGCATAATGTGAATATGAATTGCACAAGGACTAGATTTTATGATGCATTGATGATGTTTGTAGGATAGCCGTATATCTGGTGGTTATGAAAATGTCCCAACTGATGATATCCACATGAAGCAAATTGGCCTGGAGAATGTATGGCTTCATTTTATCCGGGAGTTTATTGCTCCAGTTACGCTGAAGGTCTTTGCAGGCTATTACACAAAGGTAGTTACATTTCTCCCACCCCTCCTGCCTACCAATTTCTGAATAAGTATAGGGCTTTTAAGCAAATCTACTGGCTTACTTTTCAAATTTTTTTAGGGGTTTGCGTTGTTGAATTTTGTAGTAAAATACTCCCCCGAAAGGCAGCGGTCACTTCGTCCTCATCATGATGCTTCTACATTTACCATCAACATTGCCCTCAACAATGTGGGAGAAGATTTTCAGGTAATTATAACTCATGGGTTTTGATTGTTTCGAAGACATGTAGTATGAATGAAAGGACTTTGCCTGCTTTCCTTTTTAGATTCTGCTCAGATGGCCTAATTTAAATTTCATTACATATTAAAAGTTGAAAATCTGAAGGTGATACATTTGTTTAACTTTTTTAGGGAGGCGGATGTAAATTTCTAAGGTACAATTGCTCTATTGAGTCACCAAGAAAAGGCTGGAGCTTCATGCATCCTGGGAGACTTACACATTTGCACGAAGGACTTCCTGTTAAAAATGGAACAAGATACATTGCAGTGTCTTTTATAGATCCCTAAGTCACTTGCTTTTCATTGAATTGAATTTTCTTTTGGAATGGATGACTGACATGAACATATCTTTGAAGTTGTGCTCAAGACAATGGGAAGAATATTTAACTCCAACAGAATGCAACAGCTTCACTTTGGACCAAACATTTGAAAAAGATTTTATAAAAAATTGTTTGATATTTCTTAATGTCTGCTCTGAGCCTTAAAACAGTTTGAAGAAGAAAAGAAAGAAAAACTACAAGAAAATATTTATTTCTATGCTTTACTGTCTCTGAGAATAGTGATAGTTTTCTGAGTTTGTGTTTCAAATTGATAAAATATTCAGGTACAAATATACATGTGATTAGCCTAATAATATTTTCTTATTTAAGAAAGCCTGAGAAGAGTTTTATTTATCAACATGGAAGGTAAATGTAGAAAAATAGATATAAATGAAAACGCAAGTTTTGAAAGCTTGGAAATCTGATTCTAACTGAATTTATATGTGATTGTGTCAGTACCACCTATGCAGTCTCTTTTTTATTAAGTAGTACTAAGGGAACTTATAGAAAAGATTATTTTATACACTTTTCCCCCAAGAAATGCAGTATCAATACAATCATGGAGCTTTGTCAGTGAAGAACTTTTGACTAGAGTGTTAGATGAGTTTTTCATTTGTATTAGATATTAAACCTTCTGTTCCTTCAGACGAGCTTTTCACAGTGAATTACACTCACTAGTTGATATTGGATGGAGGAAGCTTACCAACCTTTTTCGTTCCTCAAAGCAAGTGTCCTTAAATCAAAATAGGATTTTTGTTTCATTACTTTTTTTTAATTGTAGAAAATAAGGAAATGAAATATTCATTGAGACTAGTAGTGCATTTTATGACTTTGAAAAACCTCTTACGTACTTGAATTTTGTATCAGGAAGATAAAGTTGTTGAGCCTGTTTCTTCCTTTTATCTTTTGTCTCCCTCCTTTCTTTTTGTGGGTTATTCATTTTTTTTTTCTTCTGGAAATATCTCTATTTTATCCTTCTTAGGATCCTTATTGTTTTTCTTCTATCCTACTTTTAAAAAGCTTCCCACCAAAAAGAAAATCATTGACTTCAATTTTTACTGTTTCTGAGTGAGATCTAAATGTCCTTATTGTAGCTACTGTTTTTAATTTAAAGGTTAAACTTGAAGTTCTTTATCATGGTGCCAAAATCCATTTTTCTAACACTATGTGTTAGGAAATTTTGATAAAAATAAAATAATTTAAAATAAAAAATTGTCATTTCTTTATTAATTTATTTACTATTTAGTATTTACTAATTTATTTTTAGGGGTAAATATATGATGAAGTCACTGAAAGAAAATCTGGATTTAAAGTATATTTTTTTCATTTTGCATATTAGATTTATTAATACCATAATGTAACAAATTCTATAAAATTATAAATTTAATTGTAAATGTGTAGCTAAAAGTAATTTGATCTAACTCATTTTTTAAGTTGGGAAATAGAGGTCACATTTATTTGTTATATATATGTACTTGTACATTTCTTTAGTGGTTCTTTTTGTGTCTGTGCTATTGGCCAGGTATTGTTCCGAGTACCGAAGATGTAGTGATGGAAAAAATGACGTTATTACTGGGAAATGGAATCAGGAATTAAGGACCTTGAGTTCTATTTCTCTCTCTTCTTTGGTGGACTTAATATTCAGAGTAAATTTCCACCCATCAAATAAGATGAGGGAAACTTTTGGTTACAATTTATTAGTTATATTATTGTATTTCAGGGATAGTGTTCAAAATATGTTGCAACTGGTATGGCCTGGCTATAAAACATATCGAGTTCTTCCAGGGCAAGCCAGCTCAATTTCCTTTGTGATACAGTTCAGAGGAAAAGTGTCTACCAGGTGCTAGTTATTTGTAGCACAGGAGGTGTTTCTGAAAGATACAGTGAATGTTTAAATTTTAAAAACTTACAGTAAAAGCACACATTGCCTCAAAGTACTCCCTCTGTCTTCTGACACACTTACCCTATCATTCTTGGCACTTTCTGAAGCAGTTCTGCAAATCTATTTTCATGAGTTTCTTTGCTTGTGCTGTACCAGCTCTGTCAGTGTCCCAAATCAATTCAAAGTGTTTTAACTTTCATGGTCATTTCTACTTCGTGAAATAGCCGGATGTCATATGGTGACAGAACGCTTGAATAAGGTAGATGAAGATACATCATAATGTTTTCCTACTTGCAGTTGGACCCGTTGGCAGTTGCAGTCACTATGTTTCTGATCACACCTTATTAAGACAGTCGTTAAAGAAGACTTCCGGAACTGTTGAGAAAGTGGCAAGAACAGTGAGAAAAGTAGTTTTGATGTGAGGGGGAATACTTTGAAGGAGAATAATCACAATGTATCTTACTGTAATAAATTTTTTATTTAAACTTTAAACATGTTCTACTTTGGTCATTTGTACACAGGTAGTCACCTGTTAATGCTAGGTTTCTAGAAGTTGGATCAAGGTGTTTGAGTTAGCACAATTTTCTATGTTCCCTCTTATCTCAGATTCCATGAAATAATACATACTTTTAAAAAGAAAGGTTCATAGTTAGGAAAACTCCCGTAAGTATGTTAGAAAATTGGAAACATGGAAAACAGAATTGGATGAATAGAGAAAACTGCAGGCTCAGTGTGCGGGTCCAGGAACCACTGGTATGATTCATTCATTTTTGTTGAATATTAAAAAACCTTTCAAATGGATTACACACATGAAACCAATAACCAGGTATCTTCACAAGAGGCAAACCTGATAGAATAGGTCATTTATTTAGAATATATTATCCTGTGCTATGTACAAAAAGTTATGTGTGATAACATTTACAGAGAATTCTCCAGAGAGGGTCGTTCTCTGGATAGTGGTATGAAATTACAGAGCAGTAAATGGAATTTATGCATTTTATATTTTATACTTTCATGTCACTGAAATTTTTACTTTTGAAACATTTGGTTATTTAAAGAGGAAATCCCCTTAGGGAATTTGAGTAAATGAAAGATTGTTAGTGTCAGTAGCAACCAGTTATGTGTATTTATGTGTATAAATGAATGTGTATTATCAGAGGACTTTTAAGTGATTTGTGGTAGCATATGTATTATTAGAGGGCTTTACATTTCTCTCTCTTTCTTGTGCTGGAGATTGAACCCAGGGCCTCCCTCATGCTTAGCATGTGATCTATCACTGATATCTTGCTTCTCCTAATTACTAATGTACATAGAAATCTGTTACTGTGATTGTTTGCCCACCATAGATACTTCAGTAATCGTCCAATTTTTAATATCCATTCTACTTCATTTTGAAAAATACTAGTGATTTACTATATTGGTAATTTATTTGGGGGGTACATACTCCTCTTTGGAATAAAAATGAATAAAATGCATACACGAGATGAATGGCCTATCTTAGTGATAGAATCACTTCATATTCTTCATGTTTTTCTGTTTGTATACTTTTAAATTTCCCTGCTTACTTAGCATTAAAGCCAATTTTTTATGATACTTTTTGGAACTTACTCATCCAGATAGGGAATAACATGCACAACTTTTGAGTTGTAGAAATGGTCAACAGAATTTTAAATTTCTATTCATAATTTACGGACTGTGTAAGTAATTGTCTTTGACTACATGTTGGCTGTTTGAAAATTAAAATCTTTAAAGACTTCATGAGAGCAGGCTTTGATAAACAGCACTCTTTCATCGTCTTACAAATATCAGGTATAGAGTGAAAAATAGAGGAAAGCGTATGAATTTTTTTTAAAGGAAATGAGTTTTGCATTACAATTAAATAAGAGATTCAAAACTGTACATGTGAATATACTCAAATTGCAAAGTATATAAAAAGTATTTTGATAAAACAAATTAGAAAAATTGTGCAGGCAAAAGTGCAGGTTTGGGACTTCTAGATTCCATAAAACTTATTTCCCTAGGAGCTCTTTGTTTAATTTCATGGAATTAATTTCATTGGATATCATTATAAATTTTATTATATTTAAGTGACGAAAACAGTTTTATAAAATGATTATTGCTGATATAAATTATTGAAATATTAATATTTATTTGATAAATCAAGAAATTGATTAGTTTTGCATGCTGTTTTCTCATCACTGATAAATGATTGACTTAAAAACTAAATATTGATACTCTTTGAAAGTTAAAAAGGACTGTGTATTTAACAGTATAAAACAGTTTAAAATTAATTTTAGCATAAGAAATGGAAAAGATCATACAAGCCATAAAGAAAAAGTTGCAGAGTTCTTTCCAAATCTTCATCCTAAAATAAGTGTTAGATTACAAAATAGAATTAATGCATGAAGGAGGAGAAAACTTTGCATGTACTTTACAGTGGGAAATGAATTACTTTGTGCTTAAATGTGTATATTTTTAAAAAATTAAAGACATTCTTAGCAGTAGTTTAAAAATTCATTAAATCCCTTTAGTGATGCAATGGGAAATGTCATACTGTCGAGAAATTACATAATGATACATAATTGTGCCTCTACTCAGGACAATTCTATATTTGACAAAGTTCAGTAACTTTTCCATGAGAATTGGAAAAGTTAAAGCATCATTTTTTCTGCTGAGCATTAATGGTTAGATAATTGATTAAAGTAATGCATATTTGAAAAATGAAAGTATATAAAATTTTGTTTTATGAAAATGTCATTTATATTTACATAATGTTATCAGTATTTCCAAATCATGACATCATAGCCCCACCATGTGGTCAAAACTGTTAAAGTCTAAATTTTAAGCAAAATTTCGAGAGCATTTTTTGTTGTGCTTTACAATTGTTTTTTTTTGAGACTTAATTTGAAGAATTTAATAATGTTATACATTACAGAAGTTATTATTACCAGTTAGTAGAAATAATTAGGTGATCTTGATCATGTTGCTATTAAAGGTAAAAACATACAATAGACTTTGCTGATACTATAGAATTTTTAAAAATGAAGTTGGCTCAATAAAGGTATGTAGGGCTGGGGATATAGCTCAATGGCCCAGCACCTGACTGGCAAGCATGAGGTTCTGAGTTCAATACCAAAAAAGAATAAATACATAAAGGTATGCATGTAAAAAAAGAAAACAAACATATCAGTTATGTATCTGTGTTCCCAGTAATCTCTTTTGGAAAGATTTGTAAAATATTTGAAAGGCCAAAAAGAAAAAAAAAGTTTTAAGTAGTAGTTTTTATTAGACTAGTTTTGTTTGTTTGAGACAGGATCTTGGTGTGTAGCTCAGCCTAGCCTTGAACTCGGTACACAGCCCAGGCTTGCGTCAAATTCACAGCAATTCTCCCTCAGCCTCTTGAGTGCTGGATTATAGGTGTTTACCACCACGCCAGTTAAGATTTTATATTAGTATCAGTTAATGAGTTAGTTATTTAACCTTAATCATTTCTTTTTCTTTTTCCTTTTTTTTTTTTTTTAATCGGGGATCAAACTCACGACCTCACACTTGCCAGGCAGGTGCTTATGCTGCCTAGCTAAATCCCTGGCCCATCATTTCTTTTTCTAAAGAAGCATCAGCTGATTTAATCTCTCCCAAAGCCGTGGGTCTCTTTTGGTTGATCAATGTGATAGAGAAACTCTGCAGATGAAAAGTATCCAAGATACTCCACTGTATGTGGAGTAGTGTCATAATGGTAGTGTCTACTCCACCTTCTCCGTGATGACTAAAAAAGTGAGTGTGTTCCAGTTGCAAGTCAAACCCTGGGTCTTTGGAGACAAAAACTGATAGACAAACCAAAGGAGCCTTCATCTTATAAAAATTCAGCCATTTATTTCTTCATCAGAGTTCAGTGGACAAGAAGAAAATTCTGTGAGCGTAATATGACCTTTACTTTTCCCTTCTGAAATATGAAAGTACCTCCCAGCCCTACAGGCTGGTTTCTATAATGGTTTCCCAGAGTCTGTGTCATAGAAGTCACAAGGTTAAGTTGTCCAGTTCTTTTGGCTTTTACCTCAATTATCTTCCCAGGTTGATCCTCACTGGCAAAAAGATTGGCCATTAATGCACATCCAAAATTGTATTTCTTGTTGTATTTCTCTAGTAGGTATCCTCCATCTGCAGGGGAAATGTAGGCAAAGTAACTTCCATTCACAGGAGGGTTGTGTTCACTTTGTTTGAATAATTGGCATAAACTCAGATTTGAACCCAAGAGTCTGAAATGGGCCTGCTCCTGCTCCAAGTTTAAAAGCTCCAAGCAACTTGATTTCTTTTGCAATCTTACTCATATCATAAACATTTTTTTTTGTTTACAAGAGGCATTAAGTAAGGCACACCTCCTACTTCTGCAATTCTGTTTTTCCCACAGATGCGTTTTACAGGAAAGGTGAATGGTTCCGTAGTCAAATCAGTACAATCAACTACAGAGACCTAGATTTCAGCAAAGTCACCTTTTAGTCCCTTCTGCATAACTTCAGCAAGCTCTGGCAGAATGGCACATGAAAAGAAAACTCAGCACAAGCCATCATTTTCTTCTTTAGATGGAAGGTTATGCAAATAAAGCTATTGTTGACTATTGCAAGAGTTCACAGTGCACCAAGCTGTTTTAATCAGCGGGTGAAACACTGAGACCAGTCCTGAACCTCAAAATAGTTTTGAGGGGCCTGAGATTTAGCTTAGCGGTATCAGCATCTGTGTGGCAGGCGCGAGATCGTGAGTTTCATCCCTGGTACAAAAAAATTTGTTTTGAAAGCTAATACAAATAAAAGTGGTAACAGTTGGATTACTCTTAGAAACTTCTTTTGAATTTTTGTTGCAAGGGACAATATAGGTATTAAAAGGATTTGCAACACTTCAGAGAGAAGTAGATGATATAGTTCAGTTCATACTAATGAACTGATTTGTTTTCAATTAGCATCTATTCTGTAAGTTTTTAACATGTGTCCAGTAGGGAAAAATGTATGTGGATTAATAAAGTTAGTATAAAAGGAGGCTGAGTTACAACATTAACTTACAGAAGACCAATTGCATAGATTCTGTTGTAAAAATTTTTTATTTTTAAATTTTTGTATTAAGTTAATGAAAATTTTTGCACAGTGTTGGCATTGGCATTTCAACACTAAGGACAAGATTCCTGTGATAACGTTTGGAGTGATTCAAAAACAAAATTATAATTTCTTCTTGAAAGTTGATGAAATTTGTTTTTGATGATGTTACTGAAGACAAGTACACTATGGTAGTTCTAATTGATGCCACTTCTGTATTCTCGTGTTGTCCGCATATCCTTCTTGGTCACACTGTCATTAGGGATGCCTTTGACCTAGTTGCTTGGCTGAATCAAGGGGATCTTCAACTAATTTTAGAGTGGCATCACTGATTTTCATATTGTGCAAGAGCAACTTTCTCACTAATTAGCTATAGGAGAAGGAATATAAAAAAATACTGAAATGATTTAGGGATCATTGTCAGTGAACCAATCATACTCTTGGGTGGTTCCTCTCTAACAGTGAATTCATGTGATCTCTCTGTTACCAAAGGAATGCAGTAGATGTGACTGTGTGACATCCAAACTGAGTTGTGAGAGACTGTGGTGTGAACTTTTGGGACATTCACCCTCAGGACTGTCCTTCAAGAATCTAGGTGCCATGCTACTAAAAGACAGTACCACAGTGGAAGGCTGTGTTCAAGCACTCTGGCCAGCAGCTGAGGCTAGGTCTCCCATGGGAGTGAATGAGAACAGAAAGTCCACTCAAACCTTCAGATGAATATGGTCCCTGTACACAGGTACCTGCCACTCACCAAGGTGAGCCCTCAACCCCATAGAATTGATAAATAGTGACCACATTATGTGAAGTCACTACGCTTTAGAGTGGTTTCCTACACAGAAACCAGTTACTGTCCCAGAAAATAACTGACTACCCCATATCTCTTAATAGGCCCTCCTTCCCCAAGCACTTAGCATATAGAAGGCTATGTGCTCCTTGAAGGCTGGAGCTAGACCTTTTCAGTCTCAGAACTTATGACCTAGTCTTATGGTTTGTGTCAGGATGTCCCCCCAAAGCCTCATGCAGTCATGGGGGCAGGCTTCTAGAGTTTGTGATTGATTCATGGTCCAGTACTGGGAGTATGGGTGTGAGTGTTATACTCACACTTGGCGGGTAGCCTACATACAATGTAAGGGATGGAAAGAGTCTTCTCTCCACACTCCTCCCTTGTCTCAGCAAGAAAACAAAAGTAACCAACACAGAATTTGGTACCAGAGAAGTGGGGTTGTTGCTGTGACTATACCTTGTTAGAGGAGTTTGGAGAGGTTTGGAGAGGTCACATGAAAGAGTAGGAGTAGCATTGGAACACCTTAGGCTGTTTTATATGGGAGGTTCTAGTCAAAGCTCAGAAGACCAGAAGGCTTACGGAAATCCTGCTAGTCAAGGCCAGGTTCAGGAGGTTTCTGCTGGGAAGGCCTGCATTGGTTGTTGGACTTCAGGAGATATGTGTTATGGCTTGGTGAAAAGTTAATCTGCATTTTGCTTGTGTCCAGAAATTTTGCCTAAGACTAAGATTAAAGATGGCAGATTAATTAATCTGCCAGAACAAATTTTAAGGCAGTCAAATGTTGAGGCAGTTGCATGGCTATTGTTGGGGGCTTTTAGCTAGGTTTATGTTGAGATTCAAGAGCACTGAGCACAGCAGAATGATTTAAAATTTTGTGAGTTTAGCCAAAAAGAAGCTCCAGTAGAGCTGTGGACTACAAAGATAGAGCTGAGGAGATCTTGATTGTTGAGAAGGAAAATTGAAAGGTGGCCTGGGGCCATCATAAGAAGCAGCAGGTCTTCACCCTTTGCAGCCTCAAACCTGCAAAAATGAAAGACTGTGAGGAGAAAGCCACAGAACACTGTGTTCCAGAATGGCAACAGCCACACTATGTTCCAGGATGGCAGCAGTCTAGAAAATTTCCTCTTCTAATTGAGTACAATTTAGACACTTGATCCCTGTAGCCAAAAGAGAAAGAAGGCCTGGCTACTGCTCCAGCTGACAGAAGACCTTGGCATCATCCACATGGCACTGGTTTTAGGTGCATGCAGAATGCAAGGGTTTTGAGGTTAAAAAGGCCTCTATCCAAATTTGAGACCAAGACCAAGGAGGCCAGACAGTGTGACAGTGTGACCCTGGGAGGGCAATGTGTGAAGTTGTGTGGGTGAGGCAAAGGTACAGTGAAGATCCCAGAAGTTTGGAGGAGCCAGGAATGTGGATCATTTGAGAAAACCTGCAAGCAGAGAGTAAAGTGGGCCCAAGAGAGAAGCCATGGGAGCTACAACCACTGGAAGTACCATAGGAGCAGAGCCATGCAAACCCTTTTGGATCTCACAATTTACCACAGATTGCTTTGAATGTTCCACATGAAATTACAGGACTTAATGTTTGCTATGCTGAATTTTGCCCTTATTTTGGTCCCATTCCTTTGTATTCCTGTTTGTAATTTTTGGAATGGAAACGTTTATCTTGCACTATTGTATGTTGAAAGTGTTTAACTTTCCATTTGTACAGGGGCTGGCATTTAAGAGTTTGCCTTAAATCTCACAGGAGACTTTGGACTTGGACTTTTAAGCAATGCTGAAACTATTAGGACTTTGGCAACTCTAGGAGGTGGACTAAATGCCTTTTGCATAAAGGATGTGCGTGAGTCTTTGGGGGTCCAGGAGCAGAATGTTATAATTTGTGTCTGGATATTCCCTCAAGGCTTCATATAGCCACAGGGGCAGTGTTCTAGAATTTGTGATTAATTCTTTGTCCAGTATTAGGATTGTGGGTGTGAGTGCTACACTCACCCCAGGTTGGGTTCTGTCCCCCAATAAAGGGACAGAAAGAGTTTTGTCTCCACCGTCCTTCTCGTGTTGCTTTTGCTATTTTTCCATTGCTATAAACTGTTGCCCTCTGCTATGGACCTAAACCTCCACAAACTGAGCTAAATAAACCTTTCCTTCCTTACATTTTTGGGTTTAAGGTATTTTGTCTCAAGAATGAGAAAAGTAACCAACACACCTAGCATACAGTCTGGCATGTGATATGTACTTATATGATCGTGAGTAATTGGGAATTGTTTTTATGTATGAGACAAAATGTTCCCTGAGAGAGCAGAAATTCTGAATTTTGCAGGTAGACCAAAAAATGAAAAATACTTATCATGTGAAAGATTTGAGGAAGACAGTACAGTTTGTTCCTCAGTAAATCAATGGATGTGTAGGTAGCCCTGAATTGGATAGAGGTATAAATCAAAATTATAAGAAGAAACTGCTGTTTTGCTCATCATTTTGTTCAATTTATGGGTAACCTCCTCAGTGACTGCATGTGTATTAGACTTTGAGCCAGTATTTTGAATTAAAGGAATTGGTTTTATTCATTTTCAAAGTTTTAAAAAATATGTTTCAAAATTGTTATGTGTATGTACTGACTTTAAAACTGCATATTTTGTTTCCTAGTTTTAAACTAAAATAAAAATATTCTAAAATACTTTTTGCATGTGAAGTCTCAATTGGAAATACCTAGGAAAATGCAGTCTTGATAGGTATTTACACTGAAACTCCTGATGTTACCCTGGTGACAAATTGTATTCCTCACTAGGTTTGGCTTGTTCCTTTTGACCAAACATCATTTTAACATCTATTCAGTATGGTCTGAAAATAGGATTAAGAATAGAGCTTAAACTTTATAATTTCAGAAAATTTTGTGAATTGTGAATCTGTTCAAAAGTTATTTAAAAGAGTTACATCTGGTGTGATATTAGGAAAAAAACTTTAAAACTTTTTTGACTGTATTTAAATATGTTGCATAATATAGACTATGGAAATTGTATAAGTATAGAGAAGTTTTTTTTTTTTATTGTTGTTGTTGCTATTGTGTTTCTGATACTAGAGATTAAAGCCAGGGCTCACACCTGCTAGATAACTGCTCTACCATTTAACTATTTTATTTTATTTCACTTTATTTCATTTCATTTTACGTTGAGATAGGGTCTCCCTAAGTTGCCTAGTTTGGCCGCAAACTTGGATACTCTTGTCTTAGACTCCCGAGTACCTGGAATTGCCACCACATCCAGGCAGAAGAGATCTTTTAACTTTCAAAACTGGTAAGTAAATTGGCTAATTTAAAGCAGCTAAAAGGTTACAGACAGTAAGTTAATATGTGTAAAGTAGTAACAAAAATATAATGAAAGAGGAGATTTATGAGTTAGAATAAATCTAATTATGTTTTAAAGTAAGATGTGGAAATAATAAGCCCACATATAACTTGCCATTGGTTATAATGGTTTCATCTAATTTGGGACATTTGTTTTGGCACTGGTTTCAAAATGTTTTATTACTTTTGGACAGTGTAGTGTTTATAGTACATTTTAGACGATTTCATCCTTCTACAGACTTTCTTGCAAATATTTAGTCCAGTATTACACTGTTTTCTATGATGTAAAAAGATGGAACACAAATTACAAAATATATACTTGTCTCCCTCACATAAGTGAGGTGGGCCCATGTGACCTTTGGCTAGTGGCTAATCAACAGAAGTGATAGGATCATTCCCAGAGCCAGGCATAAAACCCATTTTAGAGACTCCCAAAGCATGCATATTGAGATACTTGGATCTGTTTGGAAGAGAGCTGCCTTTAAGAGCTTCCAGAGCCACAACAAATTTATACAAGTGAAGTTTTATTAAGGTAAGGCACTGGTGTTTCAAAGTTTACAAGACAGCTTATTTTGACCTAACATCGCAATATTAGGTATGAGAAATAGGTAGAGTCCCTGATGTTAAATAGTTTGTCTTAATGATTTTCATGCTCTACCTGGTATGAAAACTATATGTAATCTGTAGAAACTGTACTTGATATTTTGAATTTTTATCTTTCCCTGAGCTAGTGACACACTGTATACTACTTTTTATGCCAAGCAGTCGAGGGTGCTGCAACTCCCAGCCTACCACATGATCACAAATCCCAACAGCTAACACTACAGTGTACAGTGTTGCTACAGTATTGTTAAGTGTATTTGGTGAATTTTTAACTGAGGATATTTTCAACTTATGGTGGGCTTGATGGGATATAACTCCATTGTTATTGGAACAACTATTGTATTTTTGCAGAAGATGGCATTATATACGTTTTAAATAAAATAGTACAGTAATCATAGGGTGTAGTGATTTATTTAGTATCATGTAACAAGAGACCAAATACTGGAAGTGGTATGAAAAGATAGACAGTCCAAGCTTGGTCCTACCCCTGACCTTAAACAAATCCCCTTTCAGGTTTCCTTGGTTGTTGACCATCTGGATTATAATTGAAAATTTCTGTTAATACTGTGTTTTGGAAGACAAGATGGTGGACTGGTAGGTAGCAGGAGAGAGACCCTCTCTGAGAGAAACAGCTCAAATGCCAGAATAAAACACCCTGGAGAGACCCAAACAGAGAGAGATGGACTCTCACAACCCACGAAGAAACTAAAGTGCAAAAAACCACTCGAATATGAGGTCCTGGGGCTACTATTAGTGAAGCTAAGATCAGCGAGCATGGTGCCCTCCTCGAGCCGCCTGAATTCCTGCCCGACCTGAACAAGAGATCCGTGCCAAAACAACTGGCTTGAGCCACCGGAGCGCAGAGCTGAACAGCCCTGCATGCAGCTCGCCCAGACCCGGCCCTGCATGCGACCCACACAGAGGCACCATGAATTCCTACCGCAGCTGCGCTGAAGTCGGAGGTCGGGGAGCCCAGCAGTTCTCGGGGATGTGGTGAGTGATGGGAATAAGACCCTCCCATGGGAAAGGGGAAACTGACTGGATGACATGTTGGATTTGGGCAGGACAGCCCTAACTCCATAAGGAAGTGGCTTCAGCTGGTTGCTCCCCTCGCCGAGCAGATTGGTGGAATCTGCATGGACTAGGCCATGCCCCTGGCAGGGACCCAGTGAGTCGCTACAATATTACTTCCCTGAGATCAGTGCACACTGACACAGTGAAGGCCTGCAAAGGTTGACTGGCCCGGAAGGGAGGAGCCAGCGCACACTGCCCGTGGGTGAACTATAATCTCTGATAACCTATTGAAGAGGGCTAAAGCTCCTAGCCTGTGCCCTTTAGAGGAGCCTTAACCAACAAGAAAAGGGTCTGGGAATTACACTGTACACTTCTATGGAAGGAACCAAAAACATGACTAAAGGGAGAAATAAGAAAACACTCCCAGCCCCCAACCCTGAGAACATTGATCCAGGAGAGGTAAATACGAAAGAGATTAAGGGCAGCAAAAATGCAACATCAAACGCAGCGTTAGTGGACATAAAGAGATAACTTCAGGACCTCGTAAGCAGGACCAAAACTGAAATATTAATTCAAATTAAACAAGAGATAAATAGATTAATAAAAGAAGGGCTGGGCACCTCTCAAGAAGACACAGATGGAAGAATGGAGGAACACAAATGGAGAGAAAAATTTAATGAATTTGAAAAACCCTAGAATTCATGAAGCAGATTCAAAGAGATTATCAGGAAACTAAAGACTCCATAGAAAGCTGGCAAAACTGCTTGAAAGAAACCAAAGATAGACTATCAAAAATTGAACACAGGCTTGCAATGTGGGGTCATGAAAGGGAAGATCTCTTAAAAATAACAAGGGAGCAGGCAGTAAAGATACAAAGACTGGAAG